>CM069138.1:974209-1039723 GCA_035221665.1 Okamejei kenojei | reverse complement strand
GCAGTAGAGAGTATAGTGTACTTCACTTTAGGGGACCTGAAAACTGCACAACATATTACTACGGTGTGGTCTTCACTAGGGCCCTTTACACTGCAGAAGGACCTCTTTGCTCTATTACTAAACTTCTTCCTGTTACGAAGGCTCATACACTTTCTTCACTGATCTCTGCTGTTTACCTTGCATGCTTACTTTCTAGACTGATTGAACAAGGATCACCCAATCCGTTGTGTATATCTTCCCTTCCCAACTTGACGGCCATTTAGATAGTAATCTGTCACCTTCTGTTTTTTTTTGTCCAAGTCGACCCTGATTACTCATGAGACTCTCGATCCTCCTCACAGTTTCACATCTGCAAGGTAGCAGCTTTGTGACATCTGCAATTTGCTTGATTGTTTACGCTTTGGAATCACTTCATCCAAATATGAGTGTATATTGTAAATAAGCTGTGGTCCCTCGCAGCACCGTGCCTTTGCGGTTCTCCCTTGTCACCAGCACTGGGGGCTCCATTTGAAAAGGACCCTGTAAGAATCCATCTACTTCTTTGTTTCCTGTCGGGCCTAGACCCAGAATTTTCTTATCCATGTTCAGCGTACTATACGCATATACGCAATGTGCCAGATTATGGCCCCACTATAGTGGGGGACAATTTTTATCTAAATGCTTTCATTGAAAGGTCCAGTCAGGTTTACACTACATCACTGGCTGTCCTTGTTCAATTTGTTATCTGTGAGTGTACATCTTCTCAGAAAAAATTCCAGAGAAGATTAGTCAAGCAGATTTCCCCTTTGTAAATCCATGTACTCGGACAATTCCCGTTATGCTTCCAAATGTTCGGCTATCTATATCTTTTAATGAGTCAAGATCTTATCCCCCATGGATGTCAGGCTAACTGGTCTATAATTCCCTGTTTTTTCTCTCCCGCCCTTTCTTAAAAAATTGGATAACATTAGCGATCCCCCAATCCACAGGCTGATCCTGAGTTTTGTAGAACATTGGAAAATTATCACAATGCAGTCCACGATTTCTAGTGCCAATCCTTATGTACCTGGGATGCAGACCTCATTAGGCCATGGGGATGTATCAGCATTCAGTCCCATCAGTCTATCCAACACCATTTCTGCCTAATGTGGATTTCCTTCGTTCCTCCGTCCACCCCAGATCCTTCTGGCACACTACTTTTCAGGAACTGCAGATGCTGCGAAAATCGAAGGTAGACAAAAGTGCTGGAGAAACTCAGCAGGTGCAGCAGCATCTAAGGAGGCGAAGGAAATAGGCAACGTTTCGGCCGAAACCCATTCTTAGCAGACTGATGTCTATATCAGGAGATTGTTTGTGTCTCCTTAGTGAAAGACGGATGCCAAAGTACCTGTTCAACTCATCTGACCCAGTTCCCTCTATCCATAATAATTAACACTTTTTTTGGTCTTCAAGGTCCAAACTTTGGTCTTAAGTAAATATTTTCCTCTTCACATACTAAGAAGTTTTTTACTTTTGGCAGCTCCTCCCTCATGGCCCATAGTCCATTTGTTCAAAACTGTATCACTGGACACTCTCAATTACCTTACTCCCTCTCCAATTGTAGTTTTAAATCTGACCATATTATGTTCACTACTTCCTAATGGCTCATCAACCTCATACTTCCTTTATCAAATCAGGTTAATTATCATAAACAACTAAATCCAGAATTGCCTTCTCCCTGGGTAGGCTCCCAATACAGCTGTCTAAGAATCCCTCACAAAGCACTCGACAAAAGTCCTTTCTTGGGGGTCCAGTCCAACCTGATTTTCCAAGTCTTCCTGCATGTTGAAATCTCCCATTACAACCACAGCATTACTTTTGCTACATGCCAATTTTAACTCCAGTTCCACTTGCACCCTATGTTCCAGGCTAAAACTGTTTGGGGGGCTGTTGATAAGTCCCTTAGAATTCACAGGGAGAATGTACAAACTCTGTACAGACAGCACCGGAGTTAGAATAGAACCCGGATCTCTGGCACTATTAGGCAACAACTCTACTGCTGCACCACTGTGCCACCCCAATGTTAGCCCTATTATTCTTACAGCTGCCTGAAATTCCATGAAACATTGAACAGTACAGCACAGGAACACACTGTTTGGCCCAACATGTCTCTGCTGAACAAGATGCCAAGTGCAACCCTTATCTGCTTGCACATAATCCAACACTTATCCAATGTCTTAAAATTGTCGTATCTGCCCCTACCACCATCCGCAGCAGCGAGTTTCAGGTATTACACCCCCCCCCCCCCCCCCCCCCCCCCCCCCCCCCCCCCCCCCCTCCCCCCCCAACCCCCCCCTTCTCTCTAACTTGGCCCCTTTCACAATCTATGCATTCTAGCTATTTGATATTTCCATCCTGATGTCTATCCCCATCTATGCCACTCATAATTTTGCACATTTCTATCAGGTTCCAGAGAAAATAATCCAAGTCTATCCAAACTCTCCCTGTAGCGAATATCTGCCAATCTCGGCATCATTCTGGCACCCTCACAAGCCTCTAAATCATTTCTGTAATAGGGAGACCAGAATGTACACAATACTCCAAATGCAGCCTCACCAAAGCAAAGTCCTATAAAGCTGCATCATGATTTCCTGACATACTCAATGTCCTGACTACAAAGCAACATATCATATTCTTTATCACTATCTACATGATTGCCACTTTCAGCAAGCTTTGGGCTTGCACCCCAAGACCCCTCTGTATGTCAATGCTGTTTACGGTCATCCACTAGTTGTACATTATCCTTTCCAAAAATCAACAAACACCAACAAAAAACCCTCAAACGTACATTACATATCCACCTCAAAGTGCAACACCTCATACTTGCTCAGATTAAACACCATCTCAGCATGTTGATGCAGCTAATCTATATTCCACAGTAGACTGTGACAGCCTTCCTCACAGTCCACAACCCTAACAAACTTGGTGTCATCTGCAAACTTACTAACCAACCCATCTATGTTTATGTCACATATCTATACATATCACAAACAACAGATCCTGCAGAACTTCACTGGGCAAACACCTCCTTCCACCACAACTCTCTGCCTTCTATCAGGAAGCTCGTTCTGAATCCCCCGACATAATAATTCCTCTTGATTAAGTCTGAAGAAGGGTTTTGACCCGAAACATTGCCTATTTCCTTCGCTCCATAGATGCTGCCTCACCCGCTGAGTTTCTCCACAATTTTTGTCTACCTAATAATTCCTCTAATTCCCTTTGATTATTTGGGACTCTATGGTACACTCCCAACAATGTTATCATCCCTTTCTATTTCTTAGCTCCACCCATATAGCTTCGCTGGATGATCCTTCAGTAATGTCATCTTGGACTATTACTGTGATACTATCCTTAATCAAGAAAGCAGCACTCTCCTCTTCTACCCCCACCCCCATCTTGCCCATAGTATCCGCACCCTTGCAGAGTACCCTCACTTCGTTAGACAGGTTACAGTATTGGCTATAACATCCCATGGCACATACGTATCTACAATGACGACAACAAAGATTCATTCATTCAAACCCAGAGTTCAACCACCTTACATTCTAGCATTGAAATAAAAAAATAACACACCAATGCTTGGCCTTCTTTATGAGACAGAGCCCCAGACCTTATAATTTGATAGATAAACAGTTTTGACATCACTGGAGAACATAATTTTTAACATGATTTGTATAATCAAACTATTTAATTCATAAAATTACACCCAGAAGTATGAACAGTACTTCATGTGTAATATAACCAACATTATTTTCAAGAGCATGCTAACATTTACTTTTCAAATCTTGGCCCTCCAAAATTAACACTCCTTATTCAGAACAGGCAGGAAGTGAGGAAAAAGTCAGATTCTCCAAATACTCACTTGTCCTGGCAAAGGCAGAAGCAGCCAACATTGTACGTTTTTTTTACAGCCCACTTCCACTTCCTTCTCTGCCCACCATACATTTTCAAATGGAGCCTTGGTTTCCTTTGTGACAACAGCTGCTGGTGACGCTCGAGACTTTTTTGAGAGATTTTTCCAGATTTGCACTTTATCACACGATGATAGCCGCACAAGTCAACCCCTTTGGCCTGGTCATGGCTTTATCCCTTTGAATCCCCTGAACAATTATTTCCTTGGCTGGTTGAAGATAAGCAAGAAACAAATGAATGATCCATCAGTCAATAGCGTTTTAAGAACAAAACTGTTTTACATGTTAAACGTATTATATAAAATACACAGTAGACACAAGGAACTACAGATTCTGAAGCTTCAACAAAACACAAAGGGCTGGAGGAACTGAGCAGATCAGACAAGCTTCAGTAGAGAGCAAGGATGGATGATAGGTGATTATAGGATAGGCGTCTGAAATTAACACCTACGGTTCCATGCTTACACCGTCCGTATAATAGAAAGATTGACCCCTTATGAGATGTGATCTCTGGTTCAATTCCATCTGAGAAACACAAGTTATTCAGCAAAATCCCAACGACTCCATTCAGATCTTTCTAAAGTTTGTTTGCAAAGACTTTTCTAACTTCTCCCGATACATTTGTGCCCAACTTCTTATTTGGTATAGAGCGATATATTGTTCTTTATCTTACTGTTCAAGGACTATTTCTTTGAATATTCCATTTTTACTTAAAACATTTTTTTTTTAAAAAACGGGATCAAATCTGAAATTAATGTTCATTGAATTAAACACTGTTTCATAAAACTCAACAAATGTGTCTGATGGAGAAAGTCGACTTTTTTGCGATACCCTCATATCAAATACGATGGGCAGCACGGTGGCATAGCAGTCAAGCTACTGCCTTACAGCGCCAGAGACCCGGGTTTAATCCGACTATGGGGAAAGCTTGTCTGTACAGAGTTTGTACGTTCCATCTCAGAACTGCATGGTGTTTTCTCCCAAGATCTTCGGTTTCCTCCCTCACTCCAAAGAAGTACAGGTTTGTGTATATGAATTGGCTTGGTATAAAATGTAAATTGTCCCAGTGTGTGTAGAGTAGCATAAATGTGCGGGGATGCTGGTTGGTGTGGACTCAATGGGCCGAGGGTCCTATTTAGGGTTTGTTTTCACACCAAATCTCTAAACTAGACTAACATTATGTTTTGGATCAGGATCCTTTTCACCAAGAAGGCCTTGGGGCTCTCCACTATCTCCTCGAGTTAAAGGTATAGCCAAGGACATACACATGGGCCCCCAGCTAGTAATGCTGCCATCATTCCGTAGTCTTTCTCAAGTAATTGACAACTGCAACAAGGCTGCCTCCTACAATCGTGCAGAACTCGTTACCTCTGATTTCATCAACTTTATAATTAACCACCACCCAACCCACAAATTCACTTGGACTACTAAATCTCAGACACATCGCCCCTATCTCAATCTGTCTGTCTCAGCAAAAGAATAGACTAGGGACTGTTTGCCCACTACAAACCCACTGATTCACAACCTCCCTCTTGCAAGGATGCCATACACTCTCAATGTCACCATCTCCACCGTATCTGCTCCCGCGATATAAGCTTTCCATTCTAGGATATCCAAGATGTCCTCTTTCGTTAATAATCGTAGTTTCCCCGTGGGCTGTTATGATGGAGCGCTCACCCATGTCTCTTGTGTCCTCACAGTTCTGCTCTCACTCCCCCTCCCCCAAAACAGAACAAGCATAAGATTCCCCTGGTTCTCACCTTTCCCCACCAGCCTCCGCATCCAACATTCCATCATCCTACCACTTATTGCATTCTCCCATCTTCACCCTTGTTCCTCTTCTGTAGAGACCACTCCCTCCCCTTCACCCGTCTCAGTCCTAAAACTTGGCAGGTTTTGTCCTACTCATCTTCTAGATTTCTCTCTCCTCTCCCCCCCCCCCCCCGTACTCAATTGGTCTGAACGAGGACCTCGACCCGAAACTTGCCTGAAATGATCTCCAGAGATGCTGCCTGACCCATTGAGTTATTCTACCCTATGTGTCTTTTTTTGTAATAAGTATCTGTAGTTTCTTGTATCTCCTTCTCTCAGGGGATGTCAACATGACCATTCCCTCCCTAGGTGCCGCCGTAACCGCTGATTTGGTTGTATTTAGATGCACATTGTCGTTGCAACTACTTAATGTATAAAGTTTTGCATCATAGTGTTTAGTAGCATTGAGCTTGAGCGGTCCAGTTTTCTGCCTTACAGCGCGAGACCCCGGGTTTGATCCGGACTAACGGGAGGGGGACTGTCTGTATGGAGTGTGTACGTTCTTCCTGTGACAGTGTGTGGTTTTCTGCAGATATCCCGTTTCCTCCCACACGCCAAAGACATATTAGGTTTGTAGGTTGATTGGCTGAATTATAAATTTTTCCTCGTGTCTGTCAGATATGTTATTGTGCAGGGACTGATGTGGATTCGGTGGGCTTGAAGAGCACGTTTCCACACTATCCCCTGAAACTAAATATTAATCAAGAACAACAGGATAAGCCATTCTTGTGCCAATTCTACCATTTAATTCAGATTATGGTTAATCCTTTAGCTCAGTGTAACCTTCTTGCACTCTTTATTCCCCATTTCCCCTATTAGCTACAGGTTATCTCCATTAACACTTAGCAGTTACGCCTCCACGGGCCCAGCAATTCCAAAGATTCGCAACATTTGAAGAAATTACATCGCTCAAGAATATCCTTGTTTTGATATTGAGATTCTGGTTCAACACTGAATTAATTCCACATCAAAGCCAGCAAGGCAGGCAGCTTTAAAGCCCTCATTCTTCCAAGTATGGACCCAGTCAACTGAGTCTTTTCAGAATTCTCCACTCCCTAAACTAAATTTAATGATTCATCACTCCACTCCCTTAATTGATAACTTCTTCATTTAGGGAGATTTAGACCCATACATAATAATCTTGAGGCAGTCTCTCCAGGGAACTATGTAATGAGCAACTCTTATACTTGAATCCTGTTGCAACAAAGGGCTAGCATACCCTGCATTTGATTGAGTGCTTGGTGTACCCACATTAACCTCCAAAGATTCATCTTTGCTTTTTTTTTTTAAAAACAAAACTGGTTGACCCAATTTTTCCCACAATATATTTAATCTGTTACAAGACCTATCTGTTCAGCTCTAGCCTACTCAACTACTCCCTATAGCTGTCCCTCAAGGTCCTGGCAAACATCCTGGTAAATCATCTCTGAACTCTTGACAACATCTTTCCAATAACATGGTGACCAAAACTGAACAGAGTACTCTAAATGTTCCTCACCAATATCTTATATAACTGTAACATGACCTCCCAACTTCTATACTCACTATGTGTAAGAAAGAACTGCAGATGCTGGTTTAAATCAAAGGTGGACACAAAATGCTGGACTAACTCAGCAGGACAGGCAGCATCTCTGGAGAGAAGGAATGAGTGACGTTTTATCGGGTCAAGACCTTCTTCAGACTTATGCCAGGGGAATGGGCGTGACAGAGATAGAATGTAGTCATAGACGGTAAGACTAGTGAAGTGGGTGGGATATAGAGAGAGGGAAAGCAAGGGCTATTTTTGAAGATAGATGAGTCAATCTTCATACTGCTGGTGTCTCCCTCCCCTTCCCAAATTGATCTAGTTGCTCAGCACTTTGAACTCCCCCTCCCATTCCCAGTCTGACCTTTCTGTCCTGGGCCACCTCCATTGACAGAATCAGGCCCAGTACAAATTGGAGGAACAGCACCTCATATTTCTCTTGGGTAGCTTACACCCCAGCGATATGAACTTCTCTAACTTCAAATAGCCCGTGCTTTCCCCCTCTCTCCATCACCTCCCCCTTCCCAGTTCTCCCACCAGTCTTACTGTCTCCGACTACATTCTATTTGTCCCGCCCACTCCCCTGACATCAGTTGGAAGAAGTGTCTCGACCTGAAATGTCACCCATTCCTTTTTTCCATAAACGCTGTCCGAGCCGCTGAGTTACTAATAAAACAGTGTTCACTGTGGTCAATGTCCAGACAATGATGACCGGCCTCTCTGAAAACCTACAGGGCATCAGCAATTGCAGGAAAACAGCTGTCATAAACGATGAGCTCAAGAGACTAAACATAGACATAGAAACATAGAAATCAGATGCAGGAGTTGGCCATTCGGCCCTGCACCGCCATTCAATGTGATCATGGCTGAGCCACCCTTCAGGAAACAAGGCAGGCAGACTTGGGCACACTGAAGGAGAAGTGCACATTTTACTGGCAGGGGAAGGACTGACAAGCCCAGAGAGCACGGAGTAGGCTTCGCAGTAAGGACCAGCCTGCTGAACATGGTGGAACCAGGCAGTAATGGCTCAGAGAGACTCCCGACTCTCCACCTCAACACCACCACAGGCCCAGTCACTCTTGTCAGCGTGTATGCTCCGGAAGTGGCGGCACTGCCAAGCAGCTGCGGCTCGCCTGCAGTCTGTCTGTCTTTTCCTTTTTTTTGTTGTTTTCTTTTGTCTTGTTAGGTGTATGTTTTAGTTTATTTTTAGTTGTGCATGTGTGGGGGGTGGGGGAAACTTTTTTAACCTCTTCAACGGAACATGACCTTTTCCTTGTCATATCTCCGTCTCCGCTGAAGCCTAATATCGTGGAGCTGGCGGCCTCCAACTGGAATCGACCTCGAGGCTCCAGTGGCAGAGCCTGTGGACTCACCATCAGAGTCCACATGAGCTCACAGCTGGCCGACTTCGGAGGCTGTGGTGGCGCTGTGGCTGCGACCTGACTTCGGCCGCGGGCTCTCTGGATGGTAACATCGGGAGCTCGCAGGTCCCAGGTTGGTGACCCATTCTCGGCAGCTCCCACAACAACAGCTTAGTCCGCTGGACCGGAGGGTGGCAGCTTCATCCGCCCCGGTGTGGGCAAAATGAATGAGAATGGACAGCAACTGCTTGAGCTGTGCACTTACCACGACCTGTGCATCACCAACTCGTACTTCCAGTCCCAGCACAAGGTTTCCTGGAGACACGCACGCTCAAAACATTGGCATCAACTGGATCTGATCCTAGTCAGCCGTGCCGCCATCAAGAACGTTCTCCACACACGCTCCTACCACAGTGCGGACTGCGACATAGACCACTCCTTGGTGTGTTGCAAGATCAGGCTGCAGCCAGGTTTTACCGTACTAAGAAGCAGAGGTACCCCCGCATCGATGTCAGCAAGATGTCCCGTCCAGATCTTGTGCAACAATTTGCAGAGGCTTTTGAGAGAGAACTTGGCACCTCGTGCCCTGAAGACTCTGCAACAGAGAAGTTGGAAATTCTGCGGGACACCATGCACCGCACAACCTTGGCTAGCTTTGGGAAGAAGACCTCGAAGACACGCGACTGATTTGAGGACAAGTCGACTGAGATGACTCCCGTCATCGAAGCCAAGCACGCCGCCCTAGGTGAGTACAAGCGGTCAGCTAACGAGAAGAACCTGCAGATCCTCGGCTGCCAGTAGCAAGGATCAGCAGACTGCCAGGCATTGCGCCAATGACTACTGGACATAGCTTAGTGAGGACATCCAGACGGCCGCCATAACAGGAAACATCAGGGAAATGTACGATGGCATTAAGAAGGCACTAGGACCAGTCCAGAGCAAGACAGCCACCCTCAAATCCTCCACTGGGGAAGTAATCACAGATGAATGCCAGCAGATGGAGAGATGGGTGGAACACTACTCCGACCTCTACTCGAGAGAGAACTGTGTCCCCCTCAGCCCTTGATGCCATCCGACCATGGATGAGTTAGACGCAGAGCCGATGGTAGAAGAGCTCAGCAATGCCATTGACAGCCTGGCCTCAGGCAAGGCCCCAGGCAGCGACGGGATCCCCCCTGACCTGATCAAGCATTGCAAGAGTACCTTACTGCTTCCTTTGTATGAAGTCCTCTGCCAATGGTGGCAAGAAGGGGCTGCACTGCAGGACATGAGGGATGCCACGATCATTACCCTCTACAAGAACAAGGGCGAGAGAAGCGACTGCAACAACTACAGAGGCATCTGCCCCTCAACATTGTTGGCAAGGTCTTTGCTCGGGTCATCTTGATCCGCCTGCAGAAGCTGGCAGAACGCGTCTACCCAGAGTCACAGTGTGGTTTCCGAGCTGGAATGTCAACAGTAGACATGGTCTTCTCCCTTCGCCAGCTCCAGGAGAAGTGCAGACAACAGCGGATGCTCCTGTATGTTACTTTCATTGACCTCACCAAGGCGTTCAACCTCGTCAGCAGAGATGGCCTATTTAAGGCTCTGCCAAAGATCGGCTGCCCACCAAAACTGCAGAGCATAATAGAATCCTTCCACATCAACACGAAGGGGACAGTGCAGTTCAATGGCAGCTTCTCGGAGCCTTTCGACATCCGCATTTGTGTCAAACAAGGCTGCGTCCTCGCTCCCACACTCTTTGGGATTTTCTTTGCTCTGCTCCTGAAACATGCCTTCGGCACAGCAACAGAGGGGATATACCTGCGTACCAGATCAGATGGCAGGCTCTTCAACCTCGCCCGCCTCAGAGCAAAGACAAAAGTACGTGAAGCTCACATCAGAGACATGTTGTTTGGTGACGACGCCACAGTTGTGTCCCACACCCAGCAGGAACTCCAGTCACTGATGGACCGCTTCTCTCAGGCATGCAAGGACTTCGGGCTGACCATCAGCCTGAAGAAGACAAACGTCTTGGGGCAGGATACAGAGGTGCCGCCTGTCATCACCATCGACAACTATGAACTCTGTGCCGTCCATCAGTTCACGTACCTCGGCTCCACCATCACCGACAACCTCTCCTTGGACACAGAGATTGATAAGAGGATCGGGAAGGCAGCTACAACTCTCGCTCGCCTCACAACTCAAGTGTGGACCAACCCAAAGCTGACAGTGAAGACAAAGATAGCAGTGTACAACGCCTGTGTCATCAGCATCCTGCTGTATGGCAGTGAGAATGGACTACATATGCCAGGCAGGAGAGGGAACTCAACACCTTTCACTGGAGAAGCATCCGCTGTATCCTGGGCATATCCTGGCAAGACAGTGTCCAACGCTGAGATCCTGTCTCGCGCTGGCCTTCCCAGTATGTACACTCTACTCAGGCAGCACAGACTGCGGTGGCTGGGCCATGTCCACCGCATGGAGGATGGCCATATTCCAAAAGACATCCTCTATGGAGAGCTGAAATCTGAGAGGAGAACCATCAGCCGCCCCCAGTTAGGTCACAAGGATGTCTGCAAGAGAGATATGAAGGCGCTAGACATCGCTGTGGAGTCCTGGGAGAGCCTTGCAGCTGACCGCACGAGGCGGAGTGGTACCCTGAACCAACATCTCAAAACGGGGAAAATAAACTGTTGAACGCAGCAGCAGACAAGCAGGCACGCAGAGTGGAGCGCGGCAACTTCAACAAACCACAGATCGCACACACACACACACACACACGTGACCTTCAGCACAGAGACTGTCACTCCCGCATTGGTCTCTTCAGCCACAAGCGACGCTGCTCCAGCCAAGGTTTGGAGCAAGCAGCCAACAACTAGGATGCATCACCCATGGTCATTCATAACCGAGGGGGGCCTACAAATTGGTCCCAGGATGATAGGAGCAGAATTAGGCCATTCGGCCCATCAAGTCTGCACCAATCATCTTTCCCTCTGAACCCCATTCTCCAGCCTTCTCCCCATAACCCTGACAACTTTACCAATCAAGAATCTATCTCTGCCTTAAACATATCCATTCACAGCCTCCTGTGGCAATGAATTCCACAGGATTCATCACCCTCTGACTAAAGAAATTCCTCATCTCCTTCCTAAAGGAACGTCCTTTAATTCTAAGGCTATGACCTCTGATTCTAGACTCCCAGTACCAAAAGCATCCTCTCCACATCATCCAGGCCTTTCACTATTTGGTAAGTTTCAATGAGATCCCCCAGCGAGTACAGGCCAAGTGCCGTCAAACGCCCATCATATGTTAACCTACTCATTCCTGCAATCATTCTTGTAAGCCTCCTCTGGACCCTCACCAGGCCCAGCACATCCTTCCTCAGATAGGAGGCCCAAAACTGTTCACAATATTCCAAATGCAGTGTGACCAGCACCTCATAAAGCCCCAGCATTACATCCCACTTTTTGTATTCTAGTCCTCGAGAAATAAATGCTAGAATTGCATTCGCCTTCCTCACTACCGATTCAACTGGCAAATGACTTTTTGGTAGTCCTGCACCAACACTCCCAGGTCCCTTTGCACCTCCAATTTCTGAATTATCTCCCCATTTAGAAAACAGTCAACGCCTTTATCCCCATTAACAAAATGCATGACCCCACACTACGCTATAATCCAACTGCCACTAGTCTACCCACTCTCCCAACCTATCCAAATCCTTCGGCAGATTCCTTGCTTTCTTGACACTACTTGCCCCACCATCTATCTTCGTATCATTTGCAAACTTGGCCACAGAGCCTTCAATTCCCTCATCTTAATCAATAATATACATAGTGAAGAGTAGCGGCCCCAGCACCCAGCGGAACTCCGCTCGTCACTATCTTTTATTGCCACTCTTTGCCATTCACCACCCGGCCAACCTCACGGCATCGCCCAGAACAAATGTAAAAGCGTTAACATGAGTAACACAAAACAGCCAGACAATCGCTGACAATCCAGCAGTGTCCGGCGCCGCTTTTGAAATTTACCTGAGACATTAAATCCTGCGGCCGGGCACCGCGCGGCGCCGGGCCTGTCCCCCGCCTGGACCCCGGGCCCGTCCCCCGCCTGGACCCCGGGCCCGTCCCCCGCCTGGACCCCGGGCCCGTCCCCCGCCTGGACCCCGGGCCCGTCCCCGGTCTCGGGCTGGACCCCGGGCGCCAGCAGACGGGTCGCAGGGCAGCGCGGGTCCGGCGGGGGAGTGGAGGCGCCGGAGTCGCTGTCGGAGCCGCTGTCCCAGCCTGTCCACACCCAGGGCCAGTGGGCCTGCTCCAGCAGCCGCCGCACGCCGCGGTACTGCACCAGGTCGCGGTAACAGCTGCCGTACGTGTCCCAGCGCGGCCCCGTGAACCTTCTCATGTACTCCGTCTTCATCCTTCTGGTCATGGCGCCACCGCATCAGCGGCTCAACACATCACCATTAACATCAAGTCCCCGGGCGCACTGTCGTCATTCACAGCCGGCGACAGAAGACACTGAGTCCGCCATTAAACCGTCACTCCCTCTCAGCCCCGCCCCCACCCGTCACTCACTCTCAGCCCCGCCCCCACCCGCCACTCCCTCTCAGCCCCGCCCCACCCGTCACTCTCAGCCCCGCCCCCACCAGTCACTCACTCTCAGCCCCGCCCCCACCAGTCACTCACTCTCAGCCCCGCCCCCACCCGTCACTCTCAGCCCCGCCCCCACCAGTCACTCACTCTCAGCCCCGCCCCCACCAGTCACTAACTCTCAGCCCCGCCCTAACCCGTCACTCCCTCTCAGCCCCGCCCCCACCCGTCACTCACTCGCAGCCCCGCCTCCCACCCGTCACTCACTCACAGCCCCGCCCCGCCCGTCACTCACTCTCAGCCCCGCCCCCACCAGTCACTCACTCTCAGCGCCGCCCCCACCAGTCACTCACTCTCAGCCCCGCCCCACCCGTCACTCACTCTCACAGCCCCGCCCACACCCATATAACATATAACAATTACAGCACAAAACAGGCCCTCTCGGCCCTTCCAGTCCGTGCCGACCATTTGTTTTCCCCTAGTCCCATCTACCTGCACTCAGACCACACCCCTCCATTCCCTTCACGTCCATATACCTATCCACTTTACTCTTAAATGTTAAAATCGATCCTGCCTCCACCACTTCTGCTGGAAGCTCATTCCACACAGCCACCACCCTCTGAGTAAAGAAGTTCCCCCTCACGTTACCCCTAAACTTCTGTCCCTTAATTCTCATGTCATGCCCTCTTGTTTGAATCTTCCCGACCCTCAATGGGAAAAACGTATCCACGTCAACTCTGTCTATCCCTTTCATCATTTTAAAGACCTCAATCAAGTCCCCCCTTAACCTTCTGCGCTCCAAAGAATAAAGACCTAACTTGTTCAACCTTTCTCTGTAACATAGTTGCTGGAACCCTGGCAAACATTCTAGTAAATCTCCTCTGTACTCTCTCTATTTTGTTGACATCCTTCCTATAACTAGGCGCTCACTCTCACCCGTCACTCACTCTCAGCCCCGCCCCCACCCGTCACAGCCCCGCCCCATTCAGAGCCCGCGGGCCGGATTTAGATGAAGAGAGGCCCCGAGCTGTTCCACTTGTGAGGCCCCTCCCAATCCCCCACCCCCACGACTAGAGGAAGATGTTCCATCAGATTGACACCGATTTTTAGCCGAGCGTGGCCAATGAGAAAAGGGACTGGAAAGCTGCACGTTTTTATTTATTTATTTATTGCCGGTGCTAGTGTCGAGTTATTGGCTTAAAACACTATTATTCTGAAATGGAGGGCAAGGAAAATTACTGAAGGGTTGTTTAGAGACTACAGTGCGTTGTGACAGTATATGTAAGAAAGGCCTATGACTGTGTCAAAAATATTATACACCTTGCACCTTGTCAAAAATATTATACACCTTAAAACACCATTTTAAGTTGCCAAATGACAGTTTAGGTGGTCATTTAAGACGGTTTGCATGACGCGTGTAATAACGTGCTCGGACGAAGTGCGTAGTTACCAGTCGGAATTATGCTCAATGAAGCATTCACATATTATTTCTGCTTCAAATAAAGTCACAAACTAAACATATTCACCAATCAAGACATGATATATACCACAATGACATGCAGCAAAATTATAAAACAGTATCTCAACTCTTTTTATACGTTGCAATGAATGCAATTTCTATTATTTCTTTCCACTTACAAACAAAAATGTGGTTGGATTATTCAGCGTATGATCAACCTCGGTGAGACCAAGTGCAGGCTTGGCGATCGCTTCGCACAACACCTCCACTCAGATCTTTTTTTTTTTTTTTTTAATTTGAAAATATACTTTATTCAAATGATAAATATATACAATACATTAACCTTGCGGAAAATCCATCCGACATTTTCGGAGGCTGTACAAATAGATCAATACAGTTTATTTTTATTTTTATTTTTTAAATTTTTTTAATTATAGAAACAATATATACAGAGTACACTCTTATACGGCATTAAAAATTATATAATATACAAAATTATATAATATTGATTATCAATTGATACTGTTTGTGTTATTTGTAATGTTATCCATTATACATTTCCTGGTTATTTATTTTGTATAATTGGGAGTGTATGTAGTATATTCCTAAAATAAGCAATATACTCACACTTCTCATACCACACATATTTCTTCTAATTACCAAATACAAATCCCCCCTAATATAACTACATAATACCCAATCTTAACCAAACTTCTATGATATTCATGATATTTTCATAATATTAAGAGTGTTTGTATTATTATTAACTTTATATTTCAAAATTATTATATAGTTGAAAATGCACAATTTTATATAATTACAAATTTAAGACATCTATAATATTTTTCATACAACTAATAATAGGTGTATTCATACTAATATTAAGAATATATATAATATGTTTCTATACTTTTTTTCCCTACTTAAAGATAGAAAGATAGAGATAGAAAGTAGAAAATAGAAAAGAAAATGTGAAAAGTTTGGTGGAGATTAAAATATTACTAAATAATCCGTTCTTGGAGATACATTCATGATTTATTATATGTATTTCTTCATCCATTCAGATATTCAGGCCTCAGTCAAGTCCCCGCGCCGAACCATTATGACCCTGTAAATATTTAATGTATGGAGACCAAATCCCTTTGAAGAGATCTAACCTATCCATAAGGACAAGTCTCAATCTCTCCAAGTGAAGTGTCTCCGACATTTCTGTATTCCACATTTTAATTGTTGGGGATGCAGGGCCTTTCCAAAATTTTAGTATTAATTTTTTCCCAATTATTAGAGAATAGTCGATAAAAGTTCTTTGATTCCTTGTAATTATTTGTTCCGTTTCCGGTATTTCCAAGTATTATTAACTTTGGATCAGGAATCATAGTAATATTAACAACATTCGAGATTATCTTAAATATTTCGTTCCAATATTCTACAATCTTCGTACAATTAGTGAATGAATGTGACAAATTTGCTTCTAAGATTTGACATTTTATCACATATAGGCGATAATTTTGGAAATATATTATGTAATTTAGATTTAGAGTAATGTAATCTATGTAAAATTTTAAACTGTATAAGAGCATTGTTTAGCATTTAACGAGCAGTAATTGTATGTGTTGTAAGCTTTCTTCCCATATTTCTGGGCTTATTATTTGACCTAATTCATTTTCCCAACGCTGTCTGTGTATTTCCGATGATGGAATATCACTTTCCAACAAAAATATTGTAAATGTATGATATCATTTTTTCTGTATTTGGATGTTTATTCAAGCATTCATCTAAAATTTCACTCTTTCTATTTCTGAATTCTTGTGTATTTGCAGAGATATAGTTTCTGATTTGTAAATATCTGAAATATTCATTATTATGAAGCCCGTAAGCTTGTTGTAACTCTTGAAATGAAAGAAAAAAATTTTCCTTATAAAGATCCCCTATATTTAAAATTCCTTTATTTTTCCATTGTATAAAAAGCCTTATCCATCGTTGAGGGTTTAAACGTAAAATTGTTGGCAATAGTAAGACCTAGCGGTATAAAATTTTAGTTTTAATGTTTTCTTTATTTGTTTCCAAATACGTATTCCGCTTTCTATTATCGAGTTTTCACTATAAATTTTCTTAGGTACATTAATATTAGCAAATATTATAGAGCTAATTTCAAATGGAAAACAGTCTTCTCTTTCCATTTTTAACCAGTTTGGTTTATTATCTGTTTCTTCTAACCAGAAGTTCATATTTTTAATATTAACTGCCCAATAATAAAACATAAAATTTGGTAATGCTAAACCCCCGTTTATTTTAGCTTTACATAAGTGTTTTTTATTTATTCTATGGTTCTTATAATCCCAGATAAAGTTAGTGACTATAGAGTCTACTTTTTTAAAAAAAATTTTAGGGAGATATATCGGGATTGATTGAAATTAAATATAATAATTGTGGGAGAAAAATCATTTTTATTGCGTTTATTTTACCTAACATTGAAATAGGTAAACTTTTCCAGTATAAAATATTTTTATTTAATTTATTCAGTAATAACGGGAAATTAGACTTAAATAGAGAGTCAAATCTTTTTGTAACAAAAATACCAAGATATTTAATATTTTCATTTGTTATCTTAAAAGGAAATTGTTGTAATATCTGTAAGTTATTCATGGTTATTGGCATAAGTTCACTTTTATTCCAATTAATACTGTATCCTGAAATTTAAACCAAATTCCGTTATTAGTTTTAACAAATTACGGATACTTAATTTCCGGTTTAGTGATATAAAGTAATACATCGTCCGCATATAACGAGATTTTATTCTTAGTATCTTTAGTATCATATCCATATATTTCCGGGTGCAATCTTACCCTTTGGGCAAGAGGTTCGATTGCTAACGCAAACAGTAAAGGTGATAAAGGACAGCCTTGTCTACAACCTCGAGATAAACTAAATTTAGTTGATAACATACGGTTTGTTGTTATTCTAGCTGTTGGGTTTGCATATAATAATTTGATCCAAGTAGTAAACTTATCACCAGGCTTAAAAGCTTCCATCACCGAAAATAAATAAGGCCATGCCACCTGGTCAAAAGCTTTTTCTGCATCCAGCGAAATAACTACTAAGTCTTTTTTATCACTTCTTTTCGAATATATGATATTAAATAACCGTCTTAGATTATATGAAGAATATCTTTTAGGTATAAATCCTGTTTGATCAGGATGAATTAATTCGTTAACAACTGTGCTTAATCTTTGTGCTAGTATCTTTGTTAAAATTTTTTGATCCGTATTTAATAAAGCAATTGCTCTATATGATCCTGGGTCATCCAAATCTTTATTTATTTTGGGTATAAGTGTTATAATAGACTCGTTCAATGTATCTGGTAATTTCTCTTGTGTATATATCTGTTCATATAATGATTTTAAATATGGGACCATTTGATCATGAAAAATTTTATAAAATTCCGAACCTATACCGTCCGGTCCTGGAGTTTTACCATTTTTAATGATTTAATATATTCTTGGATTTCTTTTATTGAAATATCAGCATTTAATAGTTCTCTATTTTGTAAATCTAATTCTTTTAAGTTACATATATTTAAAAAGGCATCTATTTCTGTTTTATTTACTGTCGCTTTAGCAGTATACAGATTTTTTATAATATTGCATAAATCTTTCATTAATATCTTTGGGTTGTATTAATAATTCACCGTTTTGTGATTTAATCCTATGTATAGTTTTTTCAGCTTCAATTTTCCTTAATTGTCGAGCCAATAATTTTTGGGGTTTGTCTCCAAATTCAAACAGCAATTGTTTAGTATGTTGGTAATATTTTAAAACTTGATCAGTGTATATTTTGTTTAATTTATACTTCAATGCTACAATTTTATTATGTATTATTATATCTGATTTTTGTTGCATTCTGTATATCTAATTGTTTTAATCTCCCTTTCTAAGTCCTGTTGTTCCTTCCGAATCTTTTTATTATGAATGCTTGTGAAGAAATCATAATTCCTCGAAGATATGCTTTAAATGTTTCCCATAATAAAGAGCGAGATATTTCTGGTTGATCATTTATTTCAAAAAACATCTTAATCTGAGTTATAATATATTCCTGAGTGGTTTTATTTTTTAAAAATTTGTGGGTTAAGTTTCCATTGTCCTAGATTTTCTGTTTTACCATTTAATTTAATTTTAAATGTTAATGGTGCATGATCTGAAATTATAATATTATGATATTTAGATTCGTAAGTAAGTGAAATAAGCTTTGCATCTACCAGAAAGTAATCTATTCTTGAATAAGTTTTATGTACTGGTGAGTAAAAGGAATATTCTCGACCAGTAGGATTTTCTGTTCTCCAAACATCTTTAATGTTAGTCGTTTGGATATATGCATTTAATAAATCACTAGTATGTGATTTTAGTTTTTCTTTGTTTTGAAGATCTATCTAAATAAGGGTCTAATGTACAATTAAAATCTCCTCCAATTATCAAATTATAATGTGTTAATTCCGGAATATTATTGAGTACTTTCTTAAAAAATAAAGGACTGTCAAAATTTTGGTCCATAAATATTAACGAAAATCATTTTTTCCCTGTTTATTTCTCCTATCACAATAATATATCTGCCATCTTTATCAGATATAGTAGATGTATGCTTAAATAAAGTACCTTTACGAAATAATATTGCTACGCCTCTTGATTTATGCGTAAAAGAGGAGTGATATATTTTGTCTATCCATTTGGCTTTCAGCCTATTTTCAGCGTCTTTTTTTAGGTGAGTTTCTTGAATGTAAATTACATCAGCTTTAATTGCCTTTAAGTGTGTCAATATTTTTCCTCTTTTTATTGGTTCATTGATACCTTTAACATTCCAACTGCAAAAGGTTAATCCCTCATTCCTCATATTTCTTTTTAAAGTCCTGCATTTTAAATTTGTGGGAATCTACAATAGAGTCCAAGGGTCCGTGCAGTAGACCTAACCTTACACCCGAACACCGAATAGATGAATTTTAAATCTCTTTTATGTACTTCACGAATATATCTCCATTGTTCCAGTGTGTAGCTCCATTCAAACTGAAAGATACAATAAGTATAAAAGAATAGTAAAGAGTAGATAAAGAGATTAATAGAGTGTATAAAGAATGAAAAAAACTACAAATGAAATATTTGTAGTTTGTGTAAGCCATACTACATTGGCTATCCATCTAAAGGCTTCCGGCATTGATGTTATTAATTTGGCCAGCTCCTAGATTTAAGGAATTATTATTCCATAATAATATTTTAACGGGGATATAATATTAAAGAAATGAAAAAAGTGATATTGATCATCATATAAAAGTATGTATATCTAAAATTAATTTAAAAATCTAACTATAAAACAGGAGATAAAGAGTTTTTAAAGTACAAAAAATAAAAATCATTATTAAAGAAGAAAAAATAAGGGGAGGGTATCTCCAAATTTAACAAGACATAAGATAATTAATTATTAGTAATATTAATTAGCAATAGTGAACAATCTTGGTTAATAATAATCATAGTGATAATAAAACCGCGTTATGATTTTAGTATGTGTGTTATTTGTTTGTGTTAGTTATAGAAACATAGAAACATAGAAACATAGAAATTAGGTGCAGGAGTAGGCCCATTCAGCCCTTCGAGCCTGCACCGCCATTCAATATGATCATGGCTGATCGTCCAACTCAGTATCCCGTACCTGCCTTCTCTCCATACCCTCTGATCCCTTAGCAACAAGGGCCACATCCAACTCACTCTTAAATATAGCCAATGAAACTGGCCTCAACTACCCTCTGTGGCAGAGAGTTCCAGAGACTCACCCACTCTCTGTGTGAAGAAAGTCTTTCTCATCTCGGTCTTAAAGGATTTCCCCCTTATCCTTAAGCTGTGACCCCTTGTCCTGGACTTCCCCAACATCGGGAACAATCTTCCTGCATCTAGCCTGTCCAACCCCTTAAGAATTTTGTAAGTTTCTATAAGATCCCCTCTTAATCTCCTAAATTCCAGAGAGTATAAACCGAGTCTATCCAGTCTTTCTTCATAAGACAGTCCTGACATCCCAGGAATCAGTCTGGTGAACCTTCTCTGCACTCCCTCTATGGCAATAATGTCCTTCCTCAGATTTGGAGACCAAAACTGCACGCAATACTCCAGGTGTGGTCTCACCAAGACCCTGTACAACTGAAGTAGAACCTCCCTGCTCCTGTACTCAAATCCTTTTGCTATGAAAGCTAACATACCATTCGCTTTTTTTCACTGCCTGCTGCACCTGCATGCCTACTTTCAATGACTGGTGTACCATGACACCCAGGTCTCGCTGCATCTCCCCTTTTCCTAATCGGCCACCATTTAAATAATAGTCTGCTTTCCTGTTTTTGCCACCAAAGTGGATAACCTCACATTTATTCCACATTATACTGCATCTGCCAAACATTTGCCCACTCACCCAGCCTATCCAAGTCACCTTGCAGTCTCCTAGCATCCTCCTCACAGCGAACACTGCCCCCAGCTTAGTGTCATCCGCAAACTTGGAGATATTGCCTTCAATTCCCTCATCCAGATCATTAATATATATTGTAAATAGCTGGGGTCCCAGCACTGAGCCCTGCGGTACCCACTAGTTACTGCCTGCCATTGTGTAAAAGGACCCGTTTACTCCTACTCTTTGCTTCCTGTTTGCCAGCCAGTTCTCTATCCACATCAATACTGAACCCCTAATACCGTATGCTTTAAGTTTGTATACTAATCTCTTATGTGGGACCTTGTCGAAAGCCTTCTGGAAGTCCAGATATACCACATCCACTGGTTCTCCCTTATCCACGCTACTAGTTACATCCTCGAAAAATTCCACAAGATTCGTCAGACATGATTTACCTTTTGTAAATCCATGCTGACTTTGTCCAATGATTTCACCACTTTCCAAATGTGCTGCTATCCCATCTTTAATAACTGACTCTAGCAGTTTCCCCACTACCGATGTTAGACTAACTGGTCTGTAATTCCCCGTTTTCTCTCTCCCTCCCTTCTTAAAAAGAGGGGTTACATTTGCTACCGCCCAATCCTCAGGAACTACTCCAGAATCTAAAGAGTTTTGAAAGATTATCACTAATGCATCCACTATTTCCTGAGCTACTTCCTTAAGTACTCTGGGATGCAGCCTATCTGGCCCTGGGGATTTATCGGCCTTTAATCTATTCAATTTACCCAACACCACTTCCCGACTGACCTGGATTTCACTCAATTCCTCCTTTGACCCACAGTCCCCTGCTATTTCAGGCAGATTATTTATGTCTTCCTTAGTGAAGACGGAACCAAAGTAGTTATTCAATTGGTCCGCCATATCCTTGTTCCCCATGATCAACTCACCTGTTTCTGACTGCAAGGGACCTACATTTGTTTTAACTAACCTCTTTCTCTTCACATATCTATAAAAACTTTTGCAGTCAGTTTTTATGTTCCCTGCCAGTTTTCTTTCATAATCTATTTTTCCTTTCCTAATTAAGCCCTTTGTCCTCCTCTGCTGGTCTCTGAATTTTCTCCCAGTCCTCTGGTATGCTGCTTTTTTCTGGCTACTTTGTACGCATCATTCCTTTGCTTTGATTACTATCCCTGATTTCCCTTGTTATCCACGGATGCACTACCTTCCCCGATTTATTCTTTTGCCAAACTGGGATGAACAATTTTTGTAGTTCATCCATGCAGTCTTTAAATGTCTTCCATTGTATATCCACCGTCAACCCTTTTAGAATTAATTGCCAGTCAATCTTGGCCAATTCACGTCTCATACCCTCAAAGTTACCTTTCTTTAAGTTCAGAACCATTGTTTCTGAATTAACAATGTCACTCTCCATCCTAATGGAGAACTCAACCATATTATGGTCACTCTTTTGCCCAAGGGGGCACGTACAAGATGGCTAATTACCCCTTCCTCATTACTCAAAACCCAGTCTAAAATAGCCTGCTCTCTCGTTGGTTCCTCTACATGTTGATTTAGATAACTATCCCGCATACATTCCAAAAAATCCTCTTCCTCAGCACCCCTGCCAATTTGATTAACCCAATCTATATGTAGATTGAAGTCACCCATTATAACTGTTTTGCCTTTGTCGCACGCATTTCTAATTTCCTGTTTGATACCATCCCCAACTTCTCTGCTACTGTTAGGTGGCCTGTACACAACACCCACCAGCGTTTTCTGCCCCTTAGTGTTTTGTAGCTCTACCCATACCGATTCCACATCCTCCAAGCTAATGTCCTTCCTTTCCATTGCTTTAATCTCCTCTCTAACCAGCAACGCTACTCCACCTCCTTTTCCTTTCTCTCTATCCCTCCTGAATATTGAATATCCCTGGATGTTCAGCTCCCAGCCTACGTCACCCTGGAGCCATGTCTCCGTGATCCAACTATATCATAATCAATTAATATCTATCTGCACGTTCAACTCGTCCACCTTATTACGAATACTCCTTGCATTGAGACACAAAGCCTTCAGGCTTGTCTTTACAACGCATTTACCCCTTATACAATTTTGCTGAAAAGTGGCCCTTTTTGATTTTTGCCCTGGTTTTGTCTGCCTGCCACTTTTACTTTTCACCTTGCTACCTAATGCTTCTACCCTCATTTTACTTCGGAGTCACGTGAGTGACTACGTGAAGAGCCCGCCTCACGCTGGTAACGGCATGACGTCAACGCTGACGGCGGAAGGAGGAGCTGCGGTAAGGAGCAGCTCCTCGCAGCGGTCGGAACGGCCCGCAGGTAAGTGAACTTACATCGGGGCGGTTTTCAAGTTACGCTGGGTGGCTCCAGCATCGAAAGTAAAAGTAAAAAATTAGACGTTAGCGTGCTGATTGAGCACAGATAATTTAACAAAAATGGAGAAATCGGGAAAGAAGGTTTCGCGGGTGAAGAGAGCCTCCCGGGGTGAAAGTAAATATACGGGACGCGAACCTAGAGTGGACCCGGTTCCGATACCGCTGGCCACTGATTTACCCGATATAGAATTTCCAGATTCTCCAGAAATTATAACCACGGAGGAAAATGCTCCTAAGAAAAGCAAAAAGAAAGCTGTGAGGCCCGTGGTTTCTGATGATTCTGATTCTGAAAGACCTCCAGACAATAAAACTATGTGGCTAAAAATGGAGCATATGGAGAAAGTTCTCCAAAATATTATGAGACAAGGGTCAAAGTACCCACATGAATCCCAAAAAATCCCTGAGGGGTTTGAATATGATGAATATGGCTGTGGGCCAAGTTGGGAATATGATACTCCAGACCCACGATTTGGGCTGGAAGAAGTCTCATGGGATGATATCCCGATGGAATTAGGGCTGCAGAAGGCAGACCCTGCTAAAGTTGAAATGGCTTTTGAAAGCACGCCACAAAGTAAAAAGAAAAGGCTTGATGTGCCTGGGATAGCACAAGATTTTGCTATACCCGAAGGAAGTGGTGAGGCTATGGAAGAAAACCTAGCTGCCAATATAAAATTATATGGTATCTCACCAGCTTCACAATACTGTGATGAATGAATTATCAGAATCATATAAAGCACCAGGCAATTGTGCCTCATTGGAAGTGCCTACGGTGAATCCGATGGTATGGGCGTCTATGACTCCAAGTATGAGAGCCCAAGAAGTGAAATTTCAAAAGGTGCTAAAAATTATTTTCTGCTGCCATTACGGCATATGGCAGGCAAATGGAGAATCTGGAAATGGAAAAGATTCAAAAAGATACTTTGGGCTTATTGTGCAATTCATTTTATGAGATCAATTGCATGAGGAAAATGGCGATTCGGCCCATATTTCACCCTAGATTTGCAAGCCTGTGTCAAGAAAGTGGAGTTCAAGCTCCTGGGTATTTGTTTGGAGAAAATCTGCCGAAAACAGCTGAAACAGTTGGATGAAGAAGCTAAATATTTTAGCACTATTAAGCCTTTTGTCTTTGGACAAAGAAGAGCGTTTTCGGCCCGAAGGGGTTTGATTTTCGTTACAGAGGCAGAAATTTGTCACGAAAATATTATCGTGCTGCGCAGGCCAGTACTTCCCTGCATTCGGGAAAGAGGAGACCATCACGCTCTTATGGAGAGGTATTAAAGACTTCTATCCTTAAAGAAACTGTGGATGAATCTCCAGTTGGAGGGAGATTGCAAAAGTTTTATAATGCCTGGCTTAATATTACTTCTGATCGATTTATATTACAAGCAGTTTCGGGAGCTATTATTATTTTTAAAGAAGGGGTCAATCCTCCTGTACAGAATAAACCTGCTTATGCTTATGTGTTTTCTGCAGAAGAAAGAATGGAGATTAATGTGGAAATTGACAAATTATCCGGAAAAGGGGTAATTGAAAAAACTTGTGAACATAAGCATCAATTTGTCTCTAATATATTTCGTAGAGATAAGAAAGATGGTGGTTGTAGAATTATTCTAGACCTTACAGATCTAAATAAGTTTGTAGAATACAAACATTTTAAGATGGAGACATTCAGTACTGCAAAATATCTGATTTCAGCAGGTTGTTATATGGCTAAGATTGATTTGAAAGACGCCTATTATTCTGTAGCAATTCATTATCTTTTTCAGAGATACTTAAAGTTTTATTGGCAGGGGCAATTATGGCAGTTCAAAGCTTTACCAAATGAATTGAGTTCGGCTCCTAGACTCTTTACAAAACTGTTGAAACCAGTTTTAGCCCAATTAAGAGCACAGAAACACATTGTAATGGCTTATCTGGATGATATTCTGATTATTAACGATAGTCAAGAGTCAGCTGAGCACTCAATTTCAGTTACTAAAGCTTTGTTTGAAGAGCTTGGATTCTTAATTCATCCAATTAAGTCCCAGCTGCAGCCAGTTCAATCAATTAATTTTCTGGGGTTTGTAATTAACTCAGTGACTATGTTAGTTACTTTGCCAGCAAAGAAGGCAAATGATATTTTGCAAATGTGTAATTACCTCATTCACAAACCTTATCCTCCATCCGAGAAGTGGCAAAAGTCGTTGGTACACTGGTGGCAGCATTTCCGGCAGTGGAATTTGGGCCATTACATTATCAAAATCTTCAAAGGGGACAAAGTAAAGGGCTCTTAAAGATAAGGCAGGTCACTTTGACAGGCCTATGCAATTAACAAGGAAAGCAGTATTGGAATTGCAATGGTGGGTTGAAAATGTCCCACAAGCTGCTAAGAATATCATGATTAAACAGCCTGAAATGGTTTTACAAACAGATGCTAGTGCTCTCGGATGGGGGGCTACAGATTTATCCTCCAGTTATGGAGGTAGATGGAAAGCTAAAGAACAAGTGTTTCTTCAAGAGTATGGTATTAACTATTTGGAATTATTGGGGGCCTTTTATGGGCTTAAAGCATATTGTTGTGCTAAACAAGGTCTGCATGTGTTAATACAGTTAGACAATAAAACGGCTGTGGCTTACATTAATCACATGGGGGGAGTTAGATCAGTATCATGTGATTGTCTGGTCAATGAGATATGGCAATGGTGTATTGGCCGGCAGATATGGATTTCAGCAAGCTATATTCCAGGTAAGGACAATGTGGTAGCAGATGAAAGGTCCAGGATTTTTAAAGAAAGCCAGCAATATTTAAGAATATTGTTAGCCGATTTGGGTTGCCAGAAATTGATTTGTTTGCATCCAGCCTTAATCATCAATTGCCTCATTATGTGTCTTGGGAACACGATCCGGACGCAGTCGCAGTAGATGCGTTTTCATTACACTGGGGAAAGATGTTCTTTTATGCTTTTCCACCATTTGCTCTGATTCAGAGATGCTTGAAGAAAATAGAGCAAGATTCAGCTTCCGGATTGTTGGTAGTGCCAAATTGGCCAACTCAACCTTGGTTCCCAGTTATGCTGAATATGATTAAAGAACCGTATATGCAGATTCCTAACTGTAGTGATATCTTGACTAATCCAGTAACAAATGAAGGTTACCCATTATATGCATATATTGAATTTGTTAATCTGCAGGTTTTGACCAGACCACTACAGGAACTGGGATTGTCGGACCAAACTTTGGAAGTTATTGGCGCATCATGGCGAGATAGCACACAGAAACAATATATGACACATATTAAGAAATGGGAAGAATTTTGCACACAGTCAAATATTTCTGATGATTCTGTGAATGTTACTCATGTTTTGGAATTCCTTGCAATTTGCACTTTGGGCAACATTTAAGTTACAGTGCCATTAACACTGCACGCAGTGCCTTGTCGTCCTATTTAGGACTTATGACTGATGAGAAATCAATTGGGTCGCATCCATTGATATCACGATTCATGAAAGGAATTTTTCACATGAATCCGCCAAAACCTAGATTATACAGAAATTTGGGATGTGAGCATTGTACTTGCTCTACTTAGAGAATGGACTCCAATTGAAGGGTTGCCATTGGATAGGTTAACATTGAAATTGGTCATGTTAATGTCACTGGTCTCAGCTCAAAGAGTGCAAACTTTACAAATGTTGCGTTTAGACTGTATGCATGTGACTACAGATAACGTTGTGTTCTATGTTTACGATCTGATCAAACAAAGTAGACCAGGGAGATCTGGAACAAAGGTAACCTTTCAAGCTTTTCATATTGAGCCTGCTTTGTGTGTGGTTAGACATTTGAACCAATATATTAAAGTTACGGACACTTTTCGAGGAAACGAAAAGACATTACTGCTTACGCACAAAAAGCCACACATAAAAGCTTCAGTTCAAACTATCTCAAAATGGTTGAAACAGGTGTTGGTTTTAGCGGGAGTAGACACTGATGTCTTCAAATCTCACTCCACCAGGGCGGCAGCTACGTCCGCGGCGAAGGGGCGGGACGTAACCTCTCGAGCATATTTTAAAAAATCGCAGGGTGGAGTAAAGAAGAAACTTTTTCAAAGTTCTACAACAAACCTGTTCACACTATGACAAGCTTTGGACACGCGGTGTTGGGAGCACTATAATCACCTGCTTTGTTTGCTATTAATTGCTATTAATTGCTATAATCAGTTGTGTAGTCACTGATATCTTTTGTCACTTGTAATCATTTTCCCTCAAATATAAGGAGGGTATTATATGGTCTTTCAACCATTTAAAAAAGTTAATTGTGAAAAGATCTAACATTTGTCTGGTTTCTCATGTATGTGTTTACTTAGCCGGACTGTCGTACGGATTAATTCTACGACATAAAAAACACAGAAAGCTTTAAAAATCTTCACGTAGTCACTCACGTGACTCCGAAGTAAAATAGTAAGATTAAACGAGAACTTACCTGTTCGAAGTTTGATCGTTATTTTACGAGGAGTTACGATGAGGGATTACGTGTCCTCCACTCCCACCCTCGTAAAATAAATGATCAAATGGTAGTTCTAAGTCTTTTTATGAGCCTTACTATGTTACTCCGGCTTTGGTGTTCTGTGTTTTTCATGCCGCTGCTTTGAAGTATGCCGTTACCAGCGTGAGGCGGGCTCTTCACGTAATCCCTCATCGTAACTCCTCGTAAAATAACGATCAAACTTCGAACAGGTAAGTTCTCGTTTAATCTTACTATTTTACACCCTCATGCCTCTCTGCTCTTGTACCCATCCCCCTGCCACATTAGTTTAAATCCTCCCCAACAGCACTAGCAAACACTCCCCCAAGAACATTGGTTCCATTCCATTCCAGGTGCAAACCGTCCTGTTTGTACCGGTCCCACCTCCCCCAGAACTGGTCCCAGTGCCCTAAAAATTTGAATCCCTCCCCCTTGCACCACTTTTCAAGCCACGTATTCATTTGCATTATCCTCCTATTTCTACTCTGACTGGCCCGTGGTACTGGTAGTAATCCGGAGATTACTTACCTTTGAGGTCCTACTTTTAAGTTTATCTCCTAGCTCCCTAAATTCACCTTGTAGGACCTCATCCCTTTTTTTACCTATATCGTTGGTGCCAACATGCACCACGACAACTGGCTGTTCACCCTCCCCCTCCAGAATGTTCTGCAGCCGTTCAGTGACATCCCTGACCTTTGCACCAGGGAGGCAACATACCATCCTGGAGTCTCGTTTGCGGCAGCAGAAACGCCTATCTATTCCCCTGACAATTGAATCCCCTATTACTATTGCCCTTCCCCTCTTTTTTCCCCCCTCATGTGCTGCAGAGCCACCCATGGTGCCATGAACCTGGCTGCTGCTGCATTCCCCTGATGAGCCATCTCCCTCAACAGTATCCAAAATGGTATACCTGTTTAGGAGGGAGATGACCGCAGGGGACTCCTGCACTACCTGCCTACTGCTTTGCTGGCTATTGGCCACCCGTTTCCCTTCTTGTTCCTCCTACCTTTTGCCTGCGGTGTGACCAACTCACTGTACGTGCTATCCACGACTTTCTCCGCATCGTGGATGCTCCAGTATGAATCCAGCCGCAGTTCCAATCGTTCAATGCGATCTGCCAGGAGCTGCAGCTGGACACACTTCCTGCAAACGTAGTCACCAGGGACACCGACCATCTCCCTGATCTACCCACATGTTGCAGGCTGAACAAACCATGGGGCCAATCTCTACTGCCATACCTTACTCCCAAATTACTAAAAAAAACACAAAAACTTATCCTTTAAACTTTACTACTAAATACTGAATCCCTAACTCCCAGAATCCCTCACTCCAGAAGGCAGAAATGTAAAATAGTAAACCCGGGGTTGCACCCAATCAGCTGCTTCCTCGGGTCCTCTTCACCAATCAGCGGCTTCCTCAAAAAAACCTACTTCTCCAAATGGAACGTTATGGATTTGGGTAAAAACAAGCCCCGCGCTCGATTTTTATCCTTACGGTCGGGTGTCGCTCCTCCCCCTCCTTCACTTCCTCCAACGGCTCCTGTGGGCCTCTGGAAACACAAGCCCCGCGCTAGATTTTAACCTACCGGTCGGGTGTCGCTCCTCCCCCTCCTTCACTTCCTCCAACGGCTCCTGTGGGCCTCTGGAAACACAAGCCCCGCGCTAGATTTTAAAACCTACGGTCGGGTGTCGCTCCTCCCCCTCCTTCACTTCCTCCAACGGCTCTGTGGGCCTCTGGAAACACAAGCCCCGCGCTAGATTTTAAACCTACCGGTCGGGTGTCGCTCCTCCCCCTCCTTCACTTCCTCCAACGGCTCCTGTGGGGCCTCTCATTATATATTATGACTAATTGTCAATGTTCAGCAAGCATCTTCCAATCCAGAAAAAACGCTTCATTCCATACGACATTGTCCGTTCCTTCTAGTTCCTTCTAATTCCATATTATCGTATGAAGTCTCACAGAATGTTAAGAGACCATACTAGGTCTCTAAAAAGTAGTAAAGACAGTATGTTTGCTTGTAGATAATTTTCAAGTGTCAAACTGCTTTGCAAATTCCATTGCTTCTGCTGGGGTCTTGAAGAAATGTTCCACGTTGTTATAAGTAACTCTTAGGATGGCTGGGTAATTCAAACCGTATCTCAAGTTTTCTACACCCCTCATAAGGCTTTTGGCTTCATTAAACGCTTTTCGTTTTCTGGCAACCTCTGGGGGATTTGTCTCGATAGATACTGATTCTTTGTCCTTGAAATGTCAGATTCTTTTTTCCCGAAGCTCTCCGCATAATATCCTCCAGGATAAAATCATATTGTAGCTTTACAATCATTTGTCTTGGGGGGGCATTTGTACTGGTCTGTCGTCTGCCGACTCTATGTGCACGAGCTAATACAGGCTTATCATCCAAAGATAAAACAGCTTTGAAGTAGTTTAGCAGTGAATTCTCGAGGATCTTCGTGTTTCTCTAGACCTTCAGGAATCCCTGCGATCCTCAAGTTCTGTCTTCTCTGATAGCCTTCTTGCTGAGTGCATTTCTCTGTTACTTTAGACAACAACTCCAGTAGACGTTCTTGTTCTGTTATCAGCTTGCTGTAGACACAGTACTTGCCTCCGCTATCTTTTCAAGGTTTTTCATGCCATCTGCCTGTTGTTCCACCACATTTGCAATAGGATCATCTTATTTTGAAAGTCTTTTTTAACTTTTTCAAGTTTAATCTCCATCTTACGTTCCATATTATTGATCATATCAATAAGTTCATTCTTCAATTTTTCTGATTCTTTCTTAAACTTATTATCAATTTTTGACGTTGTATCTTTTTGAAATTCATTCCATTGATTTTTCATCAAATCCATCTGATTGTTAATTTGACAAATTTCTTCCTTTATTTCTCCCTTTATATCTTTCATTTCTTGCTTTATATCTTTCATTTCTGCCTTTAATTCTCGCTTTAAATCAGCCATCTGGTGAGAAATAAAAGTTCTCAAATCCTCACCTTCTGTGCCTGCTTTCCTGGAGACATCTTCCAGGGAGCTGGCCCTACTTGAGTCCGAGGCTTCTCCCAGGCCTTCTCCCGCTCTCGCCCGGGGTTTTCGACCTTTTACCTTGTCGGTAGGGCTCCGTGCCGTCATGGTTTGTCGCACGGCTGATGACGTCACTCGGTACCGTTGATATTAAAACAGCAAGCAGTGTGAAGCAGGCAGCCGGTAAGTCTTTTTAAGTCCCCGTTTTTTCCCGAATTTTTACGGAGCTGGCTGGTGCTATGCTCTAAGGCTCCATAGCGCCACCGGAAGTCCAGATCAATACAGTTTAGACATTTCTTTCCCCCAAATTTCCACAAATCAGTCCCCCACTCGTGCCACAGTGGCGTGGGATACCTTCCCTTATATTGAGGGGCGTCTCCACAATACCGTACCCCCCCATGTCCAGCAGCGGAAGGGCCTTAGACTGTGGCCCTCCCCCACCGAGCCTTGGCGTTGGCTGCACCGAGCTTCAGTGCGTCCCTCAGCACGTACTCCTGCAGTCTGCAGCGGGCCAGTCGGCAACATTCCCTGACGGACATCTCGCTCTGCTGGGTGGTGAACAATGCTCGGGCAGACCAAAGGGCGTCTTTTACCGAGTTGATGACCCTCCAGCAGCACTCGATGTCAGCCTCTGAATGTGTCCCTGGGAACAGTCCGTAAATCACAGAGTCCTCTGTGACGGAGCTGTTCGGGATAAAGCGTACCAGGGACCCTTGCATTTTTCTCCAGACTCTTTTAGCTAACCCACACTCTGTGAAGAGGTGGACAACCGTCTCCTCGCCATAGCAGTCATCCCGAGGGCAGCGTGCGCTGGCAGTGAGGTTCCGACGGTGCAGGAAGGATCTGACTGGGAGGGCTCCCCTCACCGCCAGCCAAGCCAGGTCTTGGTGCTTGTTGGTGAGTTCTGGCGATGAGGCATTTTGCCAGACGAGCTGGGCAGTCTGCTCAGGGAACCACGCCACCGGGTCCATAGAGTCCTTTCCCTGCAGTGCCTGCAGGACATTCTGTGCTGACCACTGCCCGATGGACATGTGGTCAAAGGTGTTGGTCCAGAAGAACCCTTCCACCGACGACAGATGGGGCGGCAATGTCCAGCTGACTGGCACATTGCGTGGCACCTGCGCCAGGCCCATCCTTCTCAACACCGGGGACAGGTAGAACCTCAGTAGGTAGTGACTCTTGGTGCCCACGTGCCTTGGCTCTACACTCTGCCTGATGCAGCCACACACAAAGGTGGCCATCAGAATGAGGGCTACATTGGGCACGCTTTTACCCCCGTTGTCTGCCGACTTGTACATTTGTACATTGTGGCCCATCGCACCTGGTCCATCCTTGACCCCCAGATGAACTGGAAGATGGCCCGGGTGATCCCTGTGGCGTATGAGGGATCACCCGGGCTCAGGTCTTTTTTTTTTTTTTTATATTTCAAAATATACTTTATTCGAATGATAAATATATACAATACATTAACCTTGCGGAAAATCCATCCGACATTTTCGGAGGCTGTACAATAGATCAATACAGTTTAGACATTTTTCTTTTTCCCAAGTTTCCACAAATCAGTCCCCCACTCATGCCACAATGGCGTGGGATACCTTCCCTTATATTGAGGGGCGTCTCCACAATACTGTACCCCCCATGTCCAGCAGCGGAAGGGCCTTAGACTGTGGCCCTCCCCCACCGAGCCTTGGCGTTGGCTGCACCGAGCTTCAGTGCGTCCCTCAGCACGTACTCCTGCAGTCTGCAGCGGGCCAGTCGGCAACATTCCCTGACGGACATCTCGCTCTGCTGGGTGGTGAACAATGCTCGGGCAGACCAAAGGGCGTCTTTTACCGAGTTGATGACCCTCCAGCAGCACTCGATGTCAGCCTCTGAATGTGTCCCTGGGAACAGTCCGTAAATCACCGAGTCCTCTGTGACGGAGCTGTTCGGGATAAAGCGTACCAGGGACCCTTGCATTTTTCTCCAGACTCTTTTAGCAAACCCACACTCTGTGAAGAGGTGGGCAACCGTCTCCTCGCCATAGCAGCCGTCCCGAGGGCAGCGTGCGCTGGCAGTGAGGTTCCGACGGTGCAGGAAGGATCTGACTGGGAGGGCTCCCCTCACCGCCAGCCAAGCCAGGTCTTGGTGCTTGTTGGTGAGTTCTGGCGATGAGGCATTTTGCCAGACAAGCTGGGCAGTCTGCTCAGGGAACCACGCCACCGGGTCCATAGAGTCCTTTCCCTGCAGTGCCTGCAGGACATTCTGTGCTGACCACTGCCCGATGGACATGTGGTCAAAGGTGTTGGTCCGGAAGAACCCTTCCACCGACGACAGATGGGGCGGCAATGTCCAGCTGACTGGCACATTGCGTGGCACCTGCGCCAGGCCCATCCTTCTCAACACCGGGGACAGGTAGAACCTCAGCAGGTAGTGACACTTGGTGCCCACGTGCCTTGGCTCTACACTCCGCCTGATGCAGCCACACACGAAGGTGGCCATCAGAATGAGGGCGACGTTGGGCACGCTTTTACCCCCGTTGTCTGCCGACTTGTACATTGTGGCCCGTCGCACCCTGGTCCATCCTCGACCCCCAGATGAACTGGAAGATGGCCCGGGTGATCCCTGTGGCGTATGAGGGAGGGACAGGCCACACTTGTGCCAAGTACAGCAGCCCCGAGAGCACCTCACACCTGATGACCAAATTCTTTCCCGTTATGGAGAGGGAGCGTTGCCTCCACAGCTCCAGCTTCCACCCCACCCTGGCTATCCGCTCCAGCCAATTTTTGTTACATGCCTCAGCCCCCCCGAACCAGATCCCCAGCACCTTCAAGAAGTCAGGCTTGATGGTGAAGGGGACGGAAGATCTGTCAGGCCAGTTGCCAAAGAGCATGGCCTCGCTCTTCCTGCGGTTCACCCTGGCTCCTGTGGCCGACTCAAACTGGTCGCAGATACTAATCAGTCTGCGAACCGACCCTGGATCCGAGCAGAAGACAGCGACATCGTCCATGTACAGGGAGGTCTTTACTTGAATGCCCCACTGCCTGGCAATGTCACTCCTCTTATGCCAGCATCCTTCCTGATGGATTCAGCAAAAGGTTCAATACAGCAGACAAACAAGACAGGAGAGAGAGGGCAACCCTGCCTGACTCCAGACCTTACAGGCGAGCTATCTGATTCCCACCCATTGATTTGGACTGCACTACGGATGTTGGTGTAGAGCAGTTTGATCCAATTTCTGATTCCCTCCCCAAAACCCATTTTGGAGAGCACGTCCCTCATGTACGTGTGCGAAATCCTGTCGAAGGCCTTCTCCTGGTCCAAGCTGACTAGGCAGGCATCCACCCGTCTGTCCTGCACGTAGGCGATGGCATCTCTCAGCAGCGCTAGGCTGTCTGAGATTTTCCTGCCAGGTACAGCACAGGTTTGGTCCGGGTGGATCACCTGTCCCAGAGCAGACTTGACCCGGTTGGCGATGGCCTTGGACAGGATCTTGTAGTCCACATTCAAGAGTGTTATGGGTCTCCAATTCTTTATGTCCTTCATCTCCCCCTTCTGCTTGTAGATTAGGGTGATGTTGCCCTTCCTCATGGAGTCTGACATGCTACCAGCCAGAAGCATGTTGTTGTACACTTCTAGCAGGTCCGGGCCCATCCAGTCCCACAGAGCCAAATACAACTCGGCCGGTAAGCCATCGCTTCCGGGAGTTTTATACGAGTCAAAGGAACGGATGGAGCCAGTCAGCTCCTCTAGGGTCAGTGGTTGGTCCAGACTCTCCCGCTTGCTGTCCCTCCAAGACCTCCGTGATTGAGGACAGGAAGTTCTGGGAGGAGGTACTGTCTGTGGTCTTTTCGTCATACAAATCTGTGTAGAAGGATTTGCAGATCCTCAGCACGTCTGTCTGTGAGGATGCTACCGTGCCGTCCTCCTCCCTAAGGCTGTTCATCACAGAGCTCCCCCTGTGAACCTTATGGAAGAAGAAACGTGAGCACGTCTCATCCTGCTCCACATGGCGGACCCTAGATCGGAAGATGATCTTGGAGGATTCAGAGGTGAAGAGCTGAGCTTGCCGGTCCTTCAACTCTCTAAGTTCCTCCCTCACATCCACCCCGCTCGACTGCAGAAAGAGCAGTTGCTGCAAATCTGTCTGGAGTTGGCACAATTCCCTCTGACTCTGTCTTGCTCTCTGAACCCCTTTAATTATGAAGAACCTCTTAATGTTCTCCTTGGTTGCTTCCCACCAGAGTGTGGGGGAGTCAAAGAGGGGCTTCACCGTTCTCCAACATGCGTAGTCCCTCTTTAGCTCCTCGACATTCTCTGGGGTCAACAGTTTCGTGTTTAACTTCCACGTCCCTCTGCCTGCCTTCCGGTCCTCCCGTAGGTGACAGGAAGCCTGAAGTAGGCAGTGGTCGGAGAAGAACACTGGCGTGAGGTCATAGAAACATAGAAACATAGAAATTAGGTGCAGGAGTAGGCCATTCAGACCTTCGAGCCTGCACCGCCATTCAATATGATCATGGCTGATCATCCAACTCAGTATCCCGTACCTGCCTTCTCTCCATACCCTCTGATCCCCTTAGCCACAAGGGCCACATCCAACTCACTCTTAAATATAGCCAATGAACTGGCCTCAACTACTCTCTGTGGCAGAGAGTTCCAGAGACTCACCACTCTCTGTGTGAAAAAAGTCTTTCTCATCTCGGTCTTAAAGGATTTCCCCCTTATCCTTAAGCTGTGACCCCTTGTCCTGGACTTCCCCAACATCGGGAACAATCTTCCTGCATCTAGCCTGTCCAACCCATTAAGAATTTTTGTAAGGTCAGTGTGTCTCACCGTGACGGCCTTCGTCGTGAAGACGAAGTCTATCCGGGATCGGGCTAAACCGTCCGATCTCGACCAGGTGAACTGCGGCTGGGACCCGTCTGCAGGGTCGCTGAAGGCGTCACGCAGCTTTGCGTATTTTACCATCTCCATCAGAAACTTGGACGTGCTGTCCAGTCTGCTGTCGGCACTGCCGGATCTTCCAGCCGCATCAATGATGCAGTTGAAGTCACCGGCCAGAACGAGCTGCCGGGACGTGGCCAGCAGCACTGGGAGCTGCTGGAGAACGGCCAGCCGCTCGCTCTGCGTGGGTGAGGCATACACATTTATCAGCCGGAGCGGAGAGCCACGGTACATAACGTCCCACCACGAGGAGACGCCCTCCAACCACTTCCTTGACCTCAGTGATGGTGAAGTTCCCTCCCCGCAGCAATATCCCCAGGCCGGAAGCACGACAGTCATTTCCCCCCGACCACACCGACAGTCCATGGGGCCACCATCGCGACCACCTCCGATAGCAGCGGAGGTGTGGCAGCCCGCACTCCTGAAGAAAAGTCACATCTGCCTTGACCTTGGCCAGGTACTGTAAGGCATTAACACATCGCGCAGTGCTCTTTATACTGCGCACGTTTAAAGATGCCAGTTTGAGCTCCATTGTCTTTAGAGTCACTGGCCATTTCCATGTCCCATCATCCCCACCGCTTCGGTGAATTGCCTCAGCTTTCCTGGGCTCAGGAATCCAGCGGTGAGATGGGTTTCAGGTGGCATAACCAAAGGTGTCGTTGGTGGGGGCCTTCTCGTTCCACCCCCTTTTGGGCATGCCGCTTCCTTTGTCTTCTGTAGCTGGGGCCCAATGGCCTCTGCGCTGCTCCCGGTCGCCCGGAGCTGGGGCCCATCGGCCGTTGCACTGCTCCCAGTCCCCTGGAGCTGGGGTCCACTTGCCGTTGTGATGATTCCTGTCTCCGGGGCCTGGAGCCCCTCAACTACTGCGCTGCTCCCGATGTCCTGGGGCTGGAGCCCCTCGGCCACTTCTCTGCTCTCGGTCTCCTTTTCCTCCCCCGTTTTCTTCCTCTGCCTCCCTCGTTGGGACTTCCCGGTCACCTCATCCTCCGACGAGGAGGAGAGGTTGCTGCCTTCTGTAAGAGAAAGACACCTTTTTTGTGATTTTCTTTTGGACTTACCACTCTTTTCTGGCCTTGGCTCTTTGGGCTGACCCCTCTTCTTATACTTCACCATTGTCCATTTCTCCTGCTGTTCCCCCTCCTCCATCGACTCTCCCTCTTGGGCAGGATGCTGGGCGTCTCCTTCTGGCACTTGGGGCCTCGAGGTGGTCGGGCTGTCCTCGTCCGTGTTTCCTCTTTCTGCTGGGGTCTTGGCAGTGGTGGGGGGTGCCTCACCCCCCTTTGGGGTGCTGGCAGCAGCTCCTCTTGTTGCCTGTGCATAGGTGCAGGCTCTTTTAGGGCAAGCCCTGTAAAGGTGGCCTGCCTCCCCGCACAGGTTGCAGTTCTTGCTGGCCTGACAGTCCTTTGTCTCATGGCCCTCCATCTTGCAGTTTTTGCAGACAACTGCAGTGCATTGGGCCATCACATGCCCAGGCTTGTTGCATTTCCTGCACAGCCTGGGTTGCCCTACATAGCTCAAGTACCCTCGGTTTCCTCCAATCGCGAAAACCGAGGGGGGGTGGACGATTTCTCCATCCTTGTCCACCCTCAGCTTTACCTTGACTTGCCGCTTGCTCGTCCAAATTTCCGTGCATGTCCTTCACGTCCACACAGTCTCCTGTTCCCTCAACGTAGCGAGCAAGGAAGGTGAGGACATCCACTACGGGCACATGTGGGTTAAACATGTGCACCGGAATGAACCTTTCCTTCTGGGTGGGAGGGGTGAAGAGCGGCTGCACTTTCAGCAGCGACAGCGGAGCTTCATTTCCCCTCTCCCGGAAGACTTCCATCACCTTCTGCCATCCCGTTGGATACTTGAAGGTAACATCAAAATATCCGTTACCCGGAAAATCCTGGAGGCAGTAGATGTCCTTGGCCTCGAATTTGCAGGCCTCTAGCAAGACCTTCTTCACGAACAGGTCTCGTGAGAAGGGGGTCCCCTTGCTGAGGTCCTTGATGCTTATTCGCAGGGTATTCCGAATACCCTGCACTCCTGCTCCTGCTCCTGCTCCTGCTGACATTGTGGCTGAATAAGGTGTTAGGTTGGTTTCCCAACCAGCATGGATCCACCTCTAAGCCTGCAGCCGACCGACTCCTCAACGATTTCACTCCGCAATCCACGGCCCTTGTCCCGCCAGAACTGTTCTGATAAGAACAGATAGTCTCTTTCACATAAGAACAGATACTACACTTGATCTTAGCCAAAAGGCCGAGAAGCGATCCACATAAGAAGAACCTCCTTAGTGATCAAGGTTTCTCCCCTGCCAGGAGCACAGCCTTTTTTGATCACTGTTTCTCCCCTGCCAGGTATGATCAACCTTGGTCAGACCAAGCGCAGACTTGGGGATCGCTTTGCACAATACATCCACTCAGGTCGCAATAATCAACCTGATCTCCCGGTGGCTCAACACTTCAACTCCCCCTCCTATTCCGAATCCGACCTTTCTCTCCTGGGCCGCCTCCATGGCCAGAGTGAGGCCCACCGCATATTGGAGGAGCAGCACCTCATATTTGCTTGGGTAGTTTACACCCCAGCGGTATGAACATTGGCTTCTCTAATTTCAGGTAGTCCTTGCTTTCTCCCTCCTTCCCCTCCCATTCCCAGCTCTCCCACAGCCTACTGTCTCCGCCTCTTCCTTTCTTTTTCGTGTGTGCCCCCCCCCCCCCGACATCAATCTGAAGAAGGATCTCGACCTGGAACGTCGTCTATTCCTTCGCTCCACAGATGCTGCCTTACCCGCTGATTTTCTCCAGCTCTTTGGTCTACCAATGGGATCCCACCACTGGCCACATCTTCCCAGCTCCTCCCTTGTTGGCTTTCCGCAGAGACCGCTCCCTCCATAACTCCCTGGTCAATTCGTCCCTTCCCACCCAAACCACCCCCTGTCCTGGCACTTTCCCTTGCAACTGCAGGAAATGTTACACTTGTCACTTTACCTCCCCTCTTGACTCCATTCAAAGACCCAAACAGTATTTCCATGTGCGGCAGAGGTTCACCTGCACCTCCTCCAAACTCATATATCGCATCCACTGCTCTAGGTGTCAGCTGCTCTACATCGGTGAGACCAAGCGTAGGCTTGGCGATCGCTTTGCCCAACACAACCGCTCGGTCCGCAACAGGCACGTGCCGTGAGTAATTACTCAGGGTAGGCAGTCAGCCGGCTTTCAAAAAAAATCTTAAACCGCGCATGCGCAGATGGTTCTCTTCGTAAAAAATAAAAAATAAGTAACAATTCAATTTTACCAAAGCTTCTCAATCTCCTTCATTTTTTAATCATTGAATGGGTGGGGAATGGAGGATGAAGGCAGGTGGAGAGATGGTGGGAAAAACGGGAGCACACCGGGACGTTGAACCAGTTGTCATCTTATTGAATGACAATACTAATTCAAGGGTCCAATTGGAGGGAGAGTTCCTTTCACAGCGTGTGGAGAGTCTGTGCCAGGGGTTAAAGATGCAGGGAGGGCAGGAGTGTTGAAAAGGAGGAGGGTCAGAGATCATGTCAGACTCACTCACCGCTGCCGCAGCGCTCCGGGCACGGACAGCAGGACTGGCCGCCACTTCCGAGGTGCGTGCAGCCGCCGGGACCCGACAACAGAACCGGCGGCCACTTCAGCGCCTTCTGCCGGCCCGCCCACCTCTGGCATTGATCTTCGTCTGAACATCTCTCACCTGCCGCTCGCCGGTCAACCGCATCCCGCAAATCCTTACATTCCCACAGCCGAGTAACCTCAACTAGTCCCGTGATCGCGCTGTCGGAATTTAAAGATTTGCGGGAAGCTGGCCGGCGAGCGGCAGGTGAGAGATGTTCAGACGGAGACACTGCCAGAGGTGACGAGGACTAGCAGAAGTGGCTGAAGTGGCAGGGTCCCGGCGGCCGCTCAGTCAGTCACCCGAGCTGCTTCCTTCCTCGGAGGTGGCGGCCAGTCCTGCTGTCCATGCCCGGAGCGCTGCGGCAGCCACCCAATTCACTCCCCGGCCACAATAAAACCATATAGCAATTACAGCAACAAAACAGGCCATCTCGGCCCTTTTACTCCGTGCCGAACACTTACTCTCACCTAGTCCCATCTACCTGCACTCAGACCGGAGCGTGGCAAGTGGGTTACTGACCCCAATCCCCTCCTTCACAACGCCAGACTCCCCAAACACTGTGAACGGAGCTCTCCCCCCACCCTGGGAAATACAGCATTTAAAAACATAAAGCACCAAGAAATGCACTTACCACGTTATTGGTACATTAAGTCCATTCTTCACTCAGTGTTTCCTGAGATACTATTAAAATAATTGCAATCCATATTTGAAAATCCCGCCAAGAAACTCGCGCTGCGCATGCGCATCAAGCTGCTGCGCACACACAGTGCTGCAAAGGCAGAATTTCTGCTCCTTCAGCTCCACTTGAAACTGACGGCTCAGGCAGCGCTGACGGCACGTGGGCTGCACAGAGCTTCGCGTGTTACAAGCGCTGCGGATGAAAGGCACGGAGAATTATGCCTACCTAAGAGATCGATCTCTTACATAGGCATAATTCTCCCATGCCTTTACTATTTATATTTAAGAATTGCCATTTCATAATTTTAGTCAGGGTAGGCAGTGCCTACCTTGCCTACCCTGACGGCACGTGCCTGGTCCGCAATAACCAACCTGATCTCCCGGTGGCTCAGCACTTCAACTCCCCCTCCCATTCCAAATCCGACCTTTCTGTCCTCGGCCTCTTCCATGGCCAGAGTGAGGCCCACCGTAAATTGGAGGAGCAGCACCACATATTTCGCTTGGGCAGTTTACACCCCAGCGGCATGAACATTGACTTCTTCAATTTCAGGTAATCCCTGCTTTCTCCTCCCCTTCCCAGCTCTCCCTCAGCCCACTGTCTCCGCCTCTTCCTTTCTTCTTCCCGTCCCCCCCCCCCCCCCCATCCTCACATCAGTCTGAAGAAGGGTCTCGACCCGAAACGCCGCCTATTTCCTTCGCTCCATTGATGCTGCCTCACCCGCTGAGTTTCGCCAGCATTTTTGTCTACCCATTCACACAAGTTCTGTTATCCCACGTTCCTCACCCACTCCCTACACATTAGGGGCAATTTTACAGAGACAAGTTAAACTACAAAGTCAATGCGTCTTTGGGATGTGGGAGGAAACCCACACGCTTGCAGGGAGAATGTGTAAATTCAACACAGACAGTGCCCGAGGGCAGGATCGAACACAGATCTCTGGTGTGTGAGGCAGCAAGTCTACCAGCTGTGCCACTATATTTTGTTTTCCAACAAACAAAAAACTATACATTGATAACTTTGGTTACTAAAAAAATGAAATCCAGTTTCAGTTTTAAATCTCCAAGTGATGCTATGTCCCCCTTTACAGCTACTGTATGTTTTAATTAAGTTCAAGACTATGGGGCAGTACACTGGCCATAAAGCTGCTGCCTAAAAGTGCCAGAGACCCGGAATTGATCCTGAATATGGGTGCTGTCTGTATGGAGTTTGCTCCTTTTCCCTTTGATCGCATGGGTTTTCTCCGGGTGCTCTTGTTTCCTTCCACATTCCAAAGGTGTGCAGGAACCTTTTTCAGACCCAACCAAAATATAATATTTTCCTTTTGTCCAGAGATTCTGTCTGACCTGTTGAGTTACTCCAGCTTTTTGTGTCTATCTTCAGTTTAAATCAGCATCTGTAGTTCCTTCCTACACACAAGATACTATACGATAGAACTTTATTAATCCCAGGAGGGAAATTGTGAGTGTGTGTGTGTGTGGGTGTGTGTGGGTGTGTGTGCATATATTTATATAGTTATATATTCATATATAAATATACACCATTTTGTTTTCTCGTTTATAACATTGTTTACAGATTTCTATGTTTACATATTCTGTAGTGCTGCTGCAGGTAAGGATTTCATTGTTCTAACTGGGACGTGAGAGAATAAAACACTCTTGACTCTTGACTTACGTCGCTAATGTGTGGGATAGAACTAGTGTACGGGTGATCGGTGGTCAGCGTGGACTCTGTGGGCCGAAGGGCCTGTTTCCACACTGTATCTTTAAATTTAACTAAAAACAGTAAAACCAGGGGGAGTCTACCCAAAATGTCACCCAATTTCTTCTATCCAGAGTTGCTGGCTGTTCCATGGAATTCCCCCGCACAATTAAAGCATGGAATAGTCTTCACACAACCATAGTTACACAACCAGATGCAACTAAATTTAAGGTACCTCTTTTTTCCCCCAAGAATCCTTTTTTGCTTGTCCAAGTCAAGAGTCAAGAGAGTTTTATTGTCATGCGTTCCAGATAGGACAATGAAATTCTTGCTTGCTGCAGCACAACAGAATATGTAAACATAATACAGAACAGGAGATAAAAGTTCAGTGTGTTTATATACCATAGACCATATATATACACAATAAATAAACAGATAAAATGCAATAGGCTGTTATTGTTCAGCCCTCCACCATCTCCAGTTTAAATTCCATTTAGAATATTTATGGAGAACCAGGAAACCAGAAGCAAGAGTTACTCCAGATCCAGGGTCTGGGAGTGATTCTGCGTTGGTTTTCAGCGGTCGTGGCGAGGCGGTGACCGGACAGCAATGGTGGCCAGATCTCCCACAATTCAAAGCGAGGGAGAAAGTGCCCAGCGCCGACCAGTTGCCGCGGCAGTGCGCGTGCGCAGGGCGGCTGATGATGTGCTGGCCGTGGGTGCACAAAAAGCAGGGGAAGATGTGCTGGCCGCTGCAGTGCGCATGTGCAAGGGATGATGTGCTGGCCGTGGGTGCACAAAAAGCTGGAGAAACTCAGCGGGTGCAGCAGCATCTAAGGAGCGAAGGAGATAGGCGACGTTTCGGGTCGAGACCCTTCTTCAGACTGGTCAGGGATCAGGGAAACGAGAGATATAGACGGTGATGTGGAGAGATAAAGAACAATGAATGAAAGATATGCAAAAAAGTATCGATGATAAAGGGAACAAGCCATTGTAAGCTGTTTGTGGTGTGAAAATGAGAAGCTAGTGCGACTAGGGTGGGGGAGGGAGATAGAGAGAGAGGGAATGCCAGGGCCCGAGGGCTGAGGGAGAGGTGGGAAGGGGAGGAACAGCAAGGGTTAACAGAATTGAGAAAATTCAATGTTCAAGCCCAGAGGATGCAGACTCCCCAAGCGGAATATGAGGTGCTGTTCCTCCAACTTGCGGTGTTGCTCACTCTGGCCGTGGAGGAGGCCCAGGACCGAGAGGTCGGATACAGAATGGGAGGGGGAGTTGAAGTGCTGAGCCACCGGGAGGTCGGGTTGGTTAATGCGGACCGAGCGGAGGTGTTCGGCGAAACGATCGCCAAGCCTCCGCTTGGTCTCACCGATATAGATCATCTGGCATCTGGAGCGGATGCAGTAGATGAGGTTGGAGGAGGTGCAGGTGAACCTCTGTCGGACCTGGAAGGACTGCGTGGGTCCCTGAAAGGAGTGGAGGGGGGAGGTGAAGGGACAAGTGTAGCATTTCTTGCGGTTGCAAAGGAAAGTGCCCGGGGAAGGGGTAGAGTGGGAGGGGAGGGAAGAATTGACAAGGGAGTTGCGGAGGGGAGCAAGTCTTTGCGGAAGGCAGACAGGGGGGGAGATGGGAAGATGTGGCGGGTGGAGGGGGTCACGTTGGATGTGGCGAAACTGGCGGAGGATTATGTGTTGTATTTGCCGGCTGGTGGGGTGAAAGGTGAGGACCAGGGGGACTCTGCCCTGTTGGGGGCTGTGGTGTGGGTGGGGAAGAGCAGGGGTTACATGGTAGGGGGGGGGATGGGGAAGACCCAGTGGAATAGCCACTAAGGTTACTGGGGCTGGGGAGACGGGCAGAGTCCCCCTGGTCCTCACCTTTCACCCCACCAGCCGGCAAATACAACAGATAATCCTCCGCCAGTTTCGCCACCTCCAACATGACCCCCTCCACCTGCCACATTTCCCATCTCCCCCCCTGTCTGCCTTCCGCAAAGACCGCTCCCTCCGCAACTCCCTTGTCAATTCTTCCCTTCCCTCCCGCTCTACCCCTTCCCTGGGCACTTTCCCTTGCAACCGCAAGAAATGCATCACTTGTCCCTTCACCTCCCCCCTCCACTCCTTTCAGGGACCCAAGCAGTCCTTCCAGATCCGACAGAGGTTCACCTGCACCTCCTCCAACCTCATCTACTGCATCCGCTGCTCCAGATGCCAGATGATCTATATCGGTGAGACCAAGCGGAGGCTTGGTGATCATTTCGCCGAAACACCTCCGCTCGGTCCGCAATAACCAACCCGACCTTCCGGTAGCTCAGCACTTCAACTCCCCCTCCCATTCCGCATCCGACCTTTCGGTCCTGGGCCTCCTCCATGGCCAGAGTGAGCAACACCGCAAGTTGGAGGAACAGCACCTCATATTCCGCTTGGGGAGTCTGCATCCTTTGGGCTTGAACATTGAATTTTCTCAATTCTGTTAACCCTTGCTGTTCCTCCCCTTCCCACCTCTCCCTCAGCCCTCGGGCCCTGGCATTCCCTCTATCTCTATCTCCCTCCCCCACCCTAGTCGCACCAGCTTCTCATTTTCACACCACAACAGCTTACAATGGCTTGTTCCCTTTATCATCGATACTTTTTTGCATATCTTTCATTCATTGTTCTTTATCTCTCCACATCACCGTCTATATCTCTCGTTTCCCTGATCCCTGACCAGTCTGAAGAAGGGTCTCGACCCGAAACGTCGCCTATCTCCTTCGCTCCTTAGATGCTGCTGCACCCGCTGAGTTTCTCCAGCTTTTTGTGTACCCTCGATTCTCCAGCATCTGCAGTTCCTTCTTTAACACGTGCTGGCCGCGGCAGTGTGCATGTGCAAGGCGGCCGGCCGTGCCGGCAGATGAGGAGCGAGCGGAGAGCGGAGACCCGGCGGCCCGGATACGAATGGCGGGCGAAGACGGAGATTGACAGACAGAGAGGGAGAGATAGAGAGGGGGGCCCGCCCAGAGTTGAACGGCAGGTGTCCTGCCTTGGCCGGAGGCCCCCTAGATATCGAGGCCCTAGGCTTCAGCCTATGACTGAAGCCTAGGGCCTCAGTCCCTGACCACTCACCACCCCCCCACCAGACATGGCCTCGGCCTCAGTCCACTCACCTGCCTTCCTCCGGCCCCAACCCCCATCCTTGCCATGTGTTCACCATCCCCCTGACCTCCCCCTCTCTGATACCGAACTGTCTGTCCTCAGCAGAGGCCTCACCTCCATCCCCACCTCAATGAGTTCCGCGCCCATGGAGCTCTTCTTCCGTTGCCTCTGCCTCAAAGCGTTCTACCATGGGAAGGAGCCCTTGCCCCCCATTGATGACCCCTTCTCCCGTCTCCAACGGGCCCCTCCTCTTGGACTCCCCCTCATGGCCATCCTCCGGCTTTAAACCTTTTATTTTAAACTGCCGGCGGGATATCAACCACCTCAACTTCTCCACTCCCCTGTCTCACTCTGACCTCTCCCCCCCTGAATGTACAGCCCTCCACTCACTCTGCAACAACCCAGACTGGGTGATCAAACCTGCCGACAAGGGAGGTGCGGTGGTAGTCTGGCGCACTGATCTCAACAAGGCTGAGGCCACGCTCCAACTCTCGGGCACCTCCTCCTACTTATCCCTGGACCATGACCCCACAGACGAGCACCAGGCCACTATCTCTAGCACCATCACTGACTTCATCAACTCCGGCTCCCTGCCCTCCCAAGCCTCTAGCCTCATCGTTCCCCAGCCCCGCACGGCCCGATTTTACCCTCTCCCCGAAATCCACAAACCTGACTGTATGAAGAAGGGTTTCGGCCCGAAACGTTGCCTATGTCCTTCGCTCCACAGATGCTGCTGCACCCGAGTTTCTCCAGCATTGTGTGTGTCCTGGCAGACCCATTGTTTCTGCCTGTTCGTGTCCTACCAAACTTATTTCCACATACCTGGACTCCATCCAATCCCCTCTGGTTAAATCCCTCCCTACCTATGTCCAAGACACCTCACATGCTCTTTGTCTACTCCAGGACTTCCGTTTTCTAGGCCCTCATTCCCTCATCTTCACCATGGATGTCCAGTCACTCTACACCTCCATCCCCCACCAGGAGGGACTCAAAGTCCTCCATTTCTTCCTCGACCCGCAGAACCAACCAATCCCCGTCTACTGATACTCTCCTCCGCCTAGTCCTTACCCTTAACAACTTTTCATTTGACTCCTCCCATTTCCTCCAAACACAAGGCATAGCTATGGGCACGCGCATGGGCCCCAGCTATGCCTGCCTCTTTGTAGGGTACGTCGAACAATCCTTGTTCGAGACGTACCGTGGCCCTGCCCCCGAACTCTACCCCCGCTACATCGACGACTGCATTGGTGCCACCTCCTGCACCCACACACAATGCACTGATTTCATTTCATCACTAACTTCCATCTGGCACCCAAATACACCTGGATCATTTCTGACATTTCCCTACCATTTCTTGACCTCACTATCTCCATCACAGGTGACGGACCACTGACCGACATTCACTATAAACCCATTGACTCCCATGGTTGTCTGGACTACACTTCTTCCCACCCTGCTTCCTGTAAGGACTTCATCCCCTACTCCCAATTCCTCCGTCTACGCCACATCTGCACCCAGGATGAGGTGTTCCACACCAGGGCATCGGAGATGTCCTCATTCTTCAGGGAACGGGGGTTCCCCTCTTCTACCATAGATGAGGTTCTCACCAGGGTCTCTTCTATACCCCGTGACTGCTCTCACTCCCCATCCCCCCACTCGTAACAAGGGCAGAGTCCCCCTTGTCCTCACCTTCCACCCTACCAGCCGTCACATACAACAAATAACCTCCGTCATTTTCGCCACCTCCAACGTGATCCCACCACTTGCCACATCTTTCCATCTCCTGTCTGGTTTCGGCAGAGACCGCTCCCTCCGTAACTCCCTGGTCAATTCGTCCATTCCCACCCGAACTACCCCCTCTCCTGGCACTTTCCCTTGCAACCATAAGAAATGCTACACTTGTCGCTTTATCTCCCCCCTTAACTCCATTCAAGGCCCCAAGCAGTCTTCCCAGGTGTGGCAGAGGTTCACCTCCTCATCTATTGCATCCGCTGCTCTAGATGTCAGCTGCTCTACATCGGTGAGACCAAGCGTATGCCTGGCGATCGCGTCGGCCGACCACCTCCGCTTGGTTCGCAATAAGCAACCTGATCTCCCGGTGGCTCAGCACTTCAACTACCCCTCCTATTCCAAATCTGACCTTTCTGTCCTCGGCCTCCTCCATGGCCAGAGTGAGGCCTACCGTAAATTGGAGGAGCAGCACCTCCTATTTCGCTTGGGCAGTTTGCAATTTCAGGTAGTCCTTACTTTCTCCTCCCCTTCTCAGCTCTCCCTCAGCCCACTAGCTCCACCTCTTCCCTTCTTCCTCCCGCCCCCCCACCCTCACATCAGTCTGAAGAAGGGCTTTGACCCGAAACGTTGCCTATTTCCTTAGCTCCATAGATGCTGCCTCACCCGGTAAGTTTCTCCAGCATTTTTGTCTGACTTGGAACAATTTGTCTGGTGTGGATTGGAGTAAGGATGTATAAAATTCCGCTGATTCTATCTCTGTCTCCAATGTTTGGAGACCCTTGGAAAGGGTGTGGACAAGATTTATGAGGGTATTGCCAGGAATTCTGTATTTAGTGTTGTCCAATGAACCAGATATGATAAGAGAGCTCGAGGTAAAGGAACCGCTTGGAGGTAGTGATCATAATATGATTAGTTTTAATCTGCAATTTGAGAAGGAGAACGTTAAATCGGAAGTGGCAGTGATGCAGTTGAACAAAGGGGACTATGAAGGCATGAGAGGGGAGCTGGCCAAAGTAGACTGGAAAGGGATCCTAGCAGGAATGACGGTGGAACAGCAATGGCAGGAATTTCTGGGCATAATCCGGAAGATGCAGGATCATTTCATTCCAAAAAGGAAGAAAGATTCTAAGGGGAGTAGGAGGCAACCGTGGCTGACAAGAGAAGTTAGGGTTAGAATAAAACTAAAAGAAAAGATGTACAACATAGCAAAGAGTAGCCGGAAGCCAAAGGATTGGGAAACTTTCATAGGACAACAGAAGGAAACAAAACGGGCAATACGGGCTGAAAAGATGAAGTATGAGGGGAAACTGGCCAGGAATATAAAGAAGGACAGTAAAAGCTTCTTTAAATATGTTAAGGGAAAAAAAGTAGCAAAGTCAAATGTGGGTCCCTTGAAGGCAGACACGGGTGAAATAATTATGGGCAACAAGGAAATGGCAGAAGAGTTGAATAGGTACTTCGGATCTGTCTTCACTAAGGAGGACACAAACAATCTCCCAGGTGTAATGGAGGACAGAGGATCTAAGGGGGTAGAGGAACTGAAATAAAATTTCATTAGGCGAGAAATAGTATTGGGTAGGCTAATGGGACTGAAGGATGATAAATCCCCTGGGCCTGATGGCCTGCATCCCAGGGTCCTCAGGGAGGTGGCTCTAGAAATAGTGGACGCATTGGTGATCATTTTCCAATGTTCAATAGATTCAGGATCAGTTCCTGTGGATTGGAGGATAGCTAATGTTATCCCACTTTTCAAGAAAGGAGCGAGAGAAAAAACGGGGAATTACAGACCAGTTAGCCTGACTTTGGTGGTGGGAAAGATGCTGGAGTCAATTATTAAAGAGGTAATAACGCAGCATTTGGATAGCAGTAAAAGGATTAGTCCAAGTCAACATGGATTTATGAAAGGGAAATCATGCTTGACTAATCTTCTGGAATTTTTTGAGAATGTGACAAGTAAAATGGATGAAGGGGAGCCAGTGGATGTGGTGTATCTAGACTTTCAGAAAGCCTGTGATAAGGTCCCGCACGGGAGACTGGTGACTAAAATTAGAGCACATGGTATTGGGGGTAGGGTGTTGACATGGATAGAAAATTGGTTGGCAGACCGGAAGCAAAGAGTAGGTGTGAACGGGTCCTCTTCAGAAAGGCAGGCAGTGGCGAGTGGAGTGCCGCAAGGCTCGGTGTTGGGGCCGCAACTGTTTACCATATATATTAATGATTTGGAAGAGGAAATTAGGAGCAACACTAGCAAGTTTGCGGATGACACAAAGCTGGGTGGCAGTGTGAACTGTGAAGAGGATGTTAGGAGGTTGCAGGGGGACCTGGACAGGTTGAGTGAGTGGGCAGATGCGCGGCAGATGCAACATAATATAGATAAATGTGAGGTTATCCACTTTTGTGGCAAAAACAAGGGGGCAGATTATTATCTCAATGGGGTTAGGTTAGGTAAGGGGGAGGGTCAGCGAGACCTGGGTGTCCTTGTACACCAGTCACTGAAAGTTGGCGTGCAGGTACAGCAGGCAGTGAAGAAAGCTCATGGAATGTTGGCCTTCATAACAAGAGGATTTCAGTACAGGAGTAAAGAGGTTCTTCTGCAGTTGTATAGGGCTCTGGTGAGACCAGAGGCTCTGGTGGAGTATTGTGTACAGTTTTGGTCTCCTAATTTGAGGAAGGACATCCTTGTGATTGAGGCAGTGCAGCGTAGGTTCACGAGATTGATCCCTGGAATGGCGGGACTGTCATATGAGGAAAGATTGAAAATACTAGGCTTGTATTCACTGGAGTTTAGAAGGATGAGGGGGAATCTTATAGAAACATATAAAATTATAAAAGGACTGGACAAGCTAGATGCAAGAAAAATGTTCCCAATGTTGGGTGAGTCCAGAACCAGGGGCCACAGCCTTAGAATAAAGGGGAGGTCATTTAAGACCGAGGTGAGAAAAAACTTTTTTACCCAGTGAATTCCCGACCACAGGGGGCAGTGGAGGCCAAAGCACTGGGATGGATTTAAGAGAGAGTTGGATAGAGCCTCAAGGGATATGGGGAGAAGGCAGGCACGTGCCAGCCCTGATCACAATGTGGTGCTGGCTCGAATTCCTCCTGCACCTATATGTTTCTATGAATTATTGTTGCTGCCAAGTCAACTCAGTAATTTTTTCACATATCAGACGGGCCTGCAGTGCAGCGGATCACCACACGGTGGGAGTGTATCCACATATTTGACGGGCCTGCAGTGCAGCAGATCACCACACGGTGGGAGTGTTGTCCACAAACTGGACGGGCCTGCAGTGCGGCTGATCACCACACGGTGGGAGTGTTGCTCACAAATTGGAGCGGCCTGTTATGTGAATTCACTTCACATTGGGAGCGCTGTCTACAAATTAGATATATTTGTGCTATTTACTACAAAATGGTTCGTTATTACTCTGTGACCTGTTTTCTTTTCCCACAATGCACCCATAGCAAAGATGCCAACGTTTGTAAAAGCCCTGAAACCAGGGAAGATTTGGGATGTAAATCAAGGAACTGCAGAGTGTTAAAGAAGGAACTGCAGATGCTGGAGAATTGAGGGTTACACAAAAGGCTGGAGAAACTCAGCGGGTGCAGCAGCATCTAAGGAGCAAAGGAGATAGGCGACGATAGGCGAGAGATAAAGAACAATGAATGAAAGATATGCAAAAAAGTATCGATGATAAAGGGAACAAGTCATTGTCAGCTGTTTGTGGTGTGAAAATGAGAAGCTGGTGTGACTGGGGTGGGGGAGAGAGATAGAGAGAGAGGGAATGCCAGGGCCCGAGGGCTGAGGGAGAGGTGGGAAGGGGAGGAACAGCAAGGGTTAACAGAACTGAGAAAATTCAATGTTCTCAATTAACAGAAAATAAGAATTTTCTCATTGTTCCTTATCTCTCCACATTGCCGTCTATATCTCTCGTTTCCCTGATCCCTGACCAGTCTGAAGAAGGGTCTCGACCCGAAACGTCTCCTATCTCCTTCGCTCCTTAGATGCTGCTGCACCCGCTGAGTTTCTTCAGCTTTTTGTGTACCCAAGGAACTGCAGATGCTGGTTTACAAAAAAAGACGCAAAGTAACTCCGCGGGTCAGGCAGCATCTCTGGAGAACATGGATAGGTGAGATTTTGGGTTGGGAGCCTTCAGACTGATTTCTGGGTGCGGTTCTGTTTACTTCATGAAGGCAGTGGCAAGAGTGAATTTGTCTCCTGGATAGCTGTCCAATTGTGTTTTAATTGGGGCACTTTATGAAGACTGGGTTTCAGCTGATGACAATAGACAATAGACAATAAACAATAGACAATAGGAGCAGGAGTAGGCCATTCGGCCCTTCAAACCAGCACCGCTGTGAGATACGCTTTGTGGTCACAATCACTGCTCAAAGACCAAATCGTGGAAGCAAGATTCTTTATTTTATGAGTCTGCAGAACCGGGTGCCTCTCCAAGTCGAGACACGCCGAAGTCAGAAGTCATCCCCCTTTATACACACAATTTTACATTCAACCTCCCCTCTGGATCCTTCTCCAATCAGGGTCTGAGGTGCACAATCTGTAGGTACATCCCCCCAGTACCTCCCACATCATACATCGCATGTCCAGACATGTTCATGGTAATGAGCAGTTTCTTGACCAGGGGTGTGTTGTAATATTCATTTATTCTATTAAGCATGCTCAGTTGCTCATGACCTATCCTAGTTTTACTCACCTCCAAGTGAACCCCCTCAGTTCTCCTATATCAGTACTAAAGCTAAGCTATAGTGACAAGGGTCTCATCTATCACTCCATTCTACTGATAGGGATCTCTCTACATCACTCCCTTCTACCGCTATACAATGCTATTACTTCTTACTCAAGGATGGGTCTGGTAACTTTTATACACAGCTGTGTCAGAACCCTCTCCCTGGCCCCTATCAGTTTGAATCCTCTTTAAGACTCCTTACTATAATGGGGTTTAATCACTTCATCCCTCACAATCCTCCCTTTTTCTTTTGCTACGCATCTACTGATTAAACCCCAATTTCAAGTTCCCTTAACTCGAATTGACGTAACATTGTCCTAATCTTCTTTTCCTGTAGATCATGGACCTCCCCTGGCCGCATTATCATTATTCTCTGTATTTCCCCTTTCTCTCCCATAGGCATGACTACAGCCTGCATCTGACATACTTCTTGTAATAAGTTCCCTAAAACAAGGGATACAACAGGGGATCAGTCCAGGATAGGAGACGTTTCGGGTCGAGACCCTTCTACATCAGTCCAGCCCCTGCACATAGAAACACGAGTCCCACCGTTCTCCACCATGTTCCTCCGAGGATGGAATCCCACCATTGGGTTCCCATAATCATATTCCACTTCTGTATTGGAACATGTGCCAACTTACGGATCCCTTCTGATATGTCCATCACTGCCTGTCCATTATCATCGATGTTCAAACAGCAATTAGAGAGGTTGAATTTCCCGCATACCCCTCCTTCTTCTGCCAGGAGGTAATCTAGGGCTAAACTGTTCTGGTATATCGCTGCTCTCATCTGTAATCTGCTGCTTTGCCAGCATCTCCAGTGCCCCCGCAGTTTGGTTGGTAATTACCTCCAGTACTGCCTGCAGTCTTATGATCCGGTTTAACATGTATACTGGGGTTCGGTAGCCCCAGGATCCATCCTGTGCCCAAGTGGCTGGTCCGTAGTATGAGATGATTCTTGCTGGTGGCCATTCATCATCTTCCCATTCTCCAATGTCTATTTTCCTCTTTTCCGAATATAGGTCATCAAATACAGGTGTTCCTAACGACCGCCTTCTTCGGTGTTTAACAGGAAAAATCCAGGTTGTACCAGTCCAATAAAACAAGTCCCGCTCCAATTTATCGGTAACACCGAGTATGCCTTGTATCCGCATATCCATAACAGTCCTTCAGGGGCCGGTCCACTAGAGGCAACCTTGTTCCATATGTCTCGCAACACTGGGATTCCTTGATAAGGGTTGTTCCCGGTGCAGTTCCATAGTCCAGTCGATTCCATTCCATCAGTCTTCATCCAGATAGCGCAGTTTTTTTCCCATATTTCTTAGTTGGATACCATTAGGCTCTTCTGGCCACCACACTCGGGACTGATTTGGCCACTGGGTGACGATGCGCTGGCAGGGGCTGCTGCCTACTAGGACGGCATCCTTTGCCCAGGGCCTAGCGATACACTCAGTCCCTACCGGAGCGTCTGTCAGAAACCCATGCCTGGGGATCTCGGTCTTGTCAACTGTCAGGTTCCACTCCATCAGGTCCCATACTTTAATAATGGATCCCCTCCACGGCCAACGTGAGCTCATCAGTGGTCCGCCACAGACCCAACAGTTAGTCACATTCAGGATTCCAGCTATCCGGAGGGCCAAGTCCACAAACAGGTTTTTTTTCTCCTTCAGGGATCTCAATCTGCTTCTTTATTTCTTTGTACAGTGTCTGGTGCAATTGAGGCTGAGTAGGTGGGGGAGGGGGAGGCTTGGTGACTACTACTTAACCATATAACAATTACAGCACGGAAACAGGCCCTCTCGGCCCTTCCAGTCCATGCCGACCATTTGTTTTCCCCTAGTCCCATCTACCTGCACTCAGACCATACCCCTCCATTCCCCTCACGTCCATATACCTATCCACTTTACTCTTAAATGTTAAAATCGATCCTGCCTCCACCACTCTGCTGGAAGCTCATTCCACACAGCCACCACCCTCTGAGTAAAGAAGTTCCCCCTCACGTTACCCCGAAACCTCTGTCCCTTAATTCTCATGTCATGCCCTCTTGTTTGAATCTTCCCTACCCTCAATGGGAAAAACGGATCCACGTCAACCTCTGTCTATCCCTTTCATCATTTTTAAAGACCTCAATCAAGTCCCCCCTTAACCTTCTGCGCTCCAAAGAATAAAGACCTAACTTGTTTCAACCTTTCTCTGTAACATAGTTGCTGGAACCCTGGCAACATTCTAGTAAATCTCCTCTGTACTCTCTCTATTTTGTTGACATTCCTTCCTATAACTAGGCGACCAAAATTGTACACCATACTCCAGAATTGGTCTTACCAATGCCTTGTACAATTTTAACATTACTTCCCTACTCCTATATTCAATGCTCTGATTTATAAAGGCCAGCACACCAAAGGCTTCTTTACCACCCTATCTACATGCGATTCCACCTTCAGGGAACTATGCACAGTTATTCCTAGATCCCTCTGTTCCACAGCATTCTCAATTCCCTACCATTTACCATGTACGTCCTATTTTGATTTGTCCTGCCAAGATGTAGCACTTCACACTTAACAGCATTAAACTCCATCTGCCATCTTTCAGCCCACTTTTCCAAATGGTCCAAATCTCTCTGTAGACTTTGAAATTCTACTTCATTACCCACAACACCACCTATCTTAGTATCATCTGCATACTTACTTATCCAATTTGCCACCCCATCATCCATTTCATTGATGTACATGACAAACAACAGTGGACCCAACATAGATCCCTGAGGCACCCCACTGGTCACCGGCTTCCAACCTGACAAACAGCCATCCACCATTACTCTCTGACATCTCCCATTCAGCCACTGTTGAATCCATCTTGCTACTCCGCCAATTAACACCCAAGATATAGGAACCTTCTTAACCAACCTTCCATGGGGAACCTTGTCAAAGGCCTTACTGAAATCCATATAGACAACATCCACTGCTTTACCCTCATCAATTTCCCTAGTTACCGCTTCAAAAAATTCAAGAAGGTTTGTCAAACATGACCTTCCAGGCACAAATCCATGTTGACTGTTCCTGATCAGACCCTGTTTATCCAGATGCTTATATATATTTATCTCTAAGTATCCTTTCCATTAATTTGCACACCACTGACATCAAACTAATAGGTCTATAATTGCTAGGTTTCTTCTTTGAACCCTTTTTAAACAATGGAACAACATGCGCAGTACGCCAATCCTCCGGCACTATTCCCGTTTCTAATGACATTTGAAATATTTCTGTCCATAGCTCCTACTATTTCTACACTAACTTCCCTCAATGTCCTAAGGGAATATCCTGTCAGGACCTGGAGACTTATCCACTTTTATATTTTTAAAAAGTGTCAGTACTTCCTCCTCTTTGAATCTCATAGTTTCCATAGCTACTCTACCTTTTTCCCCTTAACTCACAGAGTTCAATATCCTTCTCCTTGGTGAATACCGAAGAAAATAAATTGTTCAATATCTTTCCCTCTCTTTTGGCTCTGCAGATAGCTGTCCATTCTGGTTCTCTATATGGTCCAATTTTATCCCTCGTTATCCTTTTGCTATTAATATAGCTGTAGAAACCCTTTGGGTTTACTTTCACCTTTCTTGCCAAAGCAACCTCATATCTTCTTTTAGCCTTCCTAATTTCTTTCTTAAGATTCTTTTTACATTCTTTAATACTCCTCTAGCACCTCATTTACTCCATGCCTCCTATAATTATTGTAGAGATCTCTCTTTTTTCGAAACAAGTGTTCAATTTCCCTAAGAAAACCATTGCTCTTTCCAATTTTTACTATTTCCTTTCAACCTAACAGGGACATAAAGATTCTGTACTCTTACAATTTCCCCTTTAAATGTCCTCCATTTCTACTTCTGTAAACTCTTTTATTACTTCCTCTTTCATCTTATCTATTGCCCATTTTACGACCTGGAAAGGGAAACCTAACTGTCCTGCCTTGGTTACACAAACCCATCTCTCTCCCTTTGGGCAGGTAACGTACCCAAACTTCCCTATATACCCCCTATTCCCTACCATCAAATACTTCTCTCCCCCTCTTTACAAATGGTTCTAGTCTTCAGGTTATATCATGCATTGTTCACATGGGAATGATAGGTAAATGATCTGGTTGTCCGCCCTCTGTATCTGATAGGATGATTACATTTATCACAATTATTAATACCTTTTACCATAATTACATGCAAAGCAAACAATAGCACGACTGCTCCTTTCATACTGTCAGTTATGCATTCAATTCTTTTTTTTTATTTTTAAAGTTAATGTTAGGGGCTTGTTTCCTGGCTTCACCATCAACTGTTCCTCCTCATCAGGAGCGGGTGGATCAACGGGTCCTTTAACCCGGATTGCGTTTGGGTCCACCCCTTTTTCTTTTGTTTGTACTGCTGTCTCGGTTGTCAGTAATACTAGGTATGGGCGGTCCACCTGGGCTGGAGTTTCTCCTCATTCCAATTCTTGACCAGTACCCAGTCGCCGGCCTTTACAGCATGTATCGGAAAGTCGAGTGGTGGGCTTTGAGCCAATAATCCTTTAGCTTTTAATTCTGTAAGGGAACGAGATACTGCAGTAAATAGTTCCTTAAGAATACAATCACTGCCCTCTATGGTGGATATTCCTTCTATCTTTCCCAAATAAGGTAAACCCAAACAACATTTCATAGGGGGGCACTGCTAACTTTGCATGGGGTCTCCGTTGCTTTTTCAAAGCCTTTCTGGTTTTCCCTACTGCTCCAAACATGTGCCAGACTCCATGTACATATGCTGCTCTTAAAGCCTTAATTTCTGCCAATTGAGCTAAGCAAGATTGCAGGCAAGCTTCCAATTTGATCCTGCGCTATAGCTTTTACTTCTTTAGATATTTACTCGTCCAAAAATATTCTACCTGCTGCTGACAAAACAAATACTTGCTTCCTTGATACATCATGACCTCCTGTGCCATCTTTTCCAAGATAATTTACAATGTCTCTCTCTCGCATTTGCTCTCACTTGTGGAACAAACCAACAAATCATCCACATACTATATCAACACCTTCCAAATCTGCCTACAACACCTGATTAAAAAACACGGCGCTCGTATTTAAAACGCTGCCGCATCCTAGCCTAGGTGTATTTAATACTCTTCTTAATGTTCTTACCATAGCTATGTTCACCATTATCTTATTATTCTTATTATTATTATTATTATTATTATTATTATTATTATATTATTATTATTATTATTATTATTATTATTATTATTATTATTTCTTCATTATCGTACCTGTTCACATCCCCAACACACCTTATCCATTACCTATCTCCTTACAAGCCTTTGTCTGGGCTTAGATCCAGATTTATTTCACTCCTGATAGGGCATTTGAGAGGAAACACTCTCCCAAGTTCATTTATTATTGGGCATGGAATCTCTGGCCCTGTTTGGCTCTGTCATAGGACTCACTGTGTGTCGGTGCATCACTTATTCAGACTTTTCAACCAGGGTTGTTGTTACTGACAACATTGTCTTTCCTTTTTCACGCTCTTTCTTTCTTTAAAGCAGTCTCATCAATTTATCCTCTGCTTCCACTTTAATCCTTTCTGATCTGCCTTCTTTCTCATTCTAAACTCAATTTCTACTTCTTAGATAGTTATCCTCCTTTGCAAATTTATCACTTTCCTTTTAAAATCTACACTGACTTCTCATCCTCATATTTTTACCACCACCCCTTCTACCTCGGGTAATGTCATCACTTTCCTTTCTACCCCTGAGATATTCTAACCTGTTTTTCACCCAATCTCATTCCTTCTGGTTACCTTAGTTACGCTCGATCTCTCTGCTCCCGAATCTACCATAAAATAATCATATCCATCCCCTGGGGTCCTAATTTCAATTTAGTTTACCCAGAGGTTTCCCGTGTGTATCCCATACACCCCATGGAGCAGGACCCCCGACTTCCCTATTCTTCCTCCATGAGTGATTACGACTGCACCTCCCGTCGTAGCCTGGGACATTCCCTCTTGAAATGAACCTCTCGATACAATTCCTCCTACTCTGATCCTTGTTTCCTTGTTATCCCCAGGGACCCCAACTTCGGTCCCTCCATTCACCTCTTCCTCGTCCTCTAATACTACCGCTTCCCCTTCCCCGGTCTCCATGAGCACCCGGCCTTCTATCACCTTTTGCCTTTCCCTTCTGTTTTTCCTCATCCCGTCTTACATATACCTTTTGAGCCTCTGTTAACAATTGATTCAATGGTTTGTCATTCCAATCTTCCAATTTTTCCAGTTTCTTTCTAATGTCTGGCCATGATTTGGTTACAAAATTAACCTTTAGCAACTGCTGACCTGCGCCTGATTCAGGGTCTATCCCCGAATACTGCTGGACATTCCTCCTCAACCTTTGTAAGAACATTGTTTGGAGGTTCGTCCTTGTTCTGCTGATTTTACAAAGCACCGTTCGAATTCTGTCCCTTGGGAACGGCTTCTCTGATTCCCTTGATTATATATCTCCCTGAGTATCTCTCATAACTTCTTCTGATTGGTTACTCAAATCCGGCGCAGTAATGGGATATTTTACTGCTCCCGCATCTGCTGCTCCAGCTTGAGCCCTGCAACCCCCTATCCAGACTTTTATTCCTGGTCTGTTGACCATCTGTCGTTCTTCCGGAGTAAATAAACTTCCCATTATTAACATCATTGTCTGCCAACGCCTTTTTTTTCCCCCTGGGCCCCATTAATTAATTACCCTTCTCCAACCAGAATGTTTATCTAAAACAAACCATAAAAGCTGCTTGTTGTTCAGCAATTAACTTATTTCTAATTTTGTTCAAACCATTCTCCCTACAATTCCCAAATTCCAATTTCCCTAGTTTAAATACATAGACTAACAATTTTCCAAATTAACTTTACTGAAAAGAATCAACAAAGCCAAGCAACCTACATTTTTCCAACTTTCCCTTTTAAGTTGCGATTATATACAAAGCCGTTGTCCCGTTACCTTACAGCTGTTCGTAAACCTCCCCCATTTTCTTACAATTTCTTAAAGGAACACACACACATACCTTACAGCATGTGGCCACAGCAAACAAACCTATCACATATACAAGCTTCCTCATTCATACAAAAACAAACCCGTTTTTTACACACACACACATTTGTTCCATTCTTACTTCAATGAGATTGTTTGAAACCTCTCAATATTTTTCATAGAACCGTAGAAATTAGGTGCAAGAGCAGGCCATTCGGCCCTTCGAACCTGCACCGCCATTCAATATGATCATGGCTGATCATCCAACTCAGAATCCTGTACCTGCCTTCTCTCCATACCCCTGATCCCTTCAGCCACAAGGGCCACATCGAACTCCCTCTTAAATATGGCCAACGAACTGGCCTCAACTACTTTCTGTGGCAGAGAATTACACATCATTTCTTCCCATGTATATATATTTGGCCCTATGAAACTGATCTATTTGTTCAGCCAGTCCCAAGGGGTCTTCACAATAAACCTTTCATCTCCTTTTTTTAAAGTTCCTCACCTCCATACTGGTGAGATGGCACATTTACAAATCCCATCCCCCTTCATTTCCCCTAACGGGACCTCTCTTAGGGGGCTACATTTGACAGATCGGTCTGATCTTTGTTTGGCTGCCCTCGTTTGAGGGATGCGTCATCCGACTGACATCCGACGACTAATGCCTGGGACACCCCGTCCCATCTCATCCTCACTTTTTATTTCTCTTCCTTATCTGACTGGGCTCTCTCCTTCAATGTTCAATGTTTGGAATCACAGATTCTTTATCTATGTTTCTTCACTACATTCCGGATCTCTACTATCGGCCTCTTCTGAGACAGGAGGCGGACAGGTTTACTGCCGAGCCGCTCTTGAATTCAGTGACCGCTTGGCACGATGCAGCCCGAGCTGAAGGGGGTATAATTGTGGATGGGATTCAAGGCGGGGGCAGACGTCGAGGTGGGTCAACACCAATTGGGGCCATTCCGATTTCATCCTGCTCTCTCCTGACTTTAACGGAAACATCCCATTAATGGTTTCCAACACCGGGCATAGGACCTTATTCTAATTGATTTTGGCGTCTCCACTTTCATACACAAAAACATACAACGCTTGTTTCACCCAGCTTCATTTGAACCCAACCTTGACCACACACTGCGCTCCCACGGAAAGGCTCCTTTGGCCATCAAGTATCAAAACTTTATCATAATCCTTACTCTTAACCCCCGGTTGGTCCCTTCACCCATCCGTTGCAACCATTCGCCCCACGGACTATCGGCGGAATGTCGGCTCTAACCAGTGTATCCTTATCTGTATTCCCCTACCCTCACATTTCCGTTTCCGGTTTCCCACTGTCTCGTCGCCTATTCCCGTCCGAGAAGGGGGGGGTGGGGGGGGGGGGGGGGGGGGGGGGCAGCAAGGGGGGGGGGGCAGGTGGGGCAAAAAAGGGGTGGGGGGGGGGGGGAAAGGGGGTAAAATTGGAGGGGGGGGGGGGGGGGGGAAAAGGGGGGGGGGGGGGGGGGACAGATCACCGGTCACCCGGCAATACTTAATAGTCCAGTTTTTCTTACCTGGGTCTTGTCACAAGATCGCTCGACCGTTCCTTATTTCTTCCCCTTACACCCCTCGTTGCTTCCCGAGTCTTTTATACCCGAATACACTCAGCCTCAAACTGCTGATGGCAAGCAAGGAGATCAGAGACTGTTTGAAAATCAGCAGGTGCACCTTCCCCTCCTTATTTGCTCCACCAAGCAGCCGGAGTGGCGATCGCGACGAGCCCCCAGTTTGTGAATACGCTTTGTGCTCACAATCACTGGCTCAAAGGCAAAATCTTGTAAGCAAGAGATTCTTTAATTTTTCATTAAATCTTCAGAACCGGGTGACTCTCCAATCGAGACACGCCGAAGTCAGAGAAGTCATCCCCCTTTATACACACAAATTTACATTCAACTCCCCTCCGACCCATCTCGTTTGGATGTCTGAGGTGCACAATCTGTAAGGTACATCCCCCCATACCTCCCATATCATACATCGCATGTCCAGACCATGTCATGTAATGAAGCAGTTTCTTGACCAGGGTGTGTGTAATATTTCATTTATTCTTTAAGCATGCTCAGTTGCTCATGACCTATCCTAGTTTTACTCACCTCCAAGTGAACCCTCACAGTTCTCCTATATCATACTAAAGCTAAGCTATAGTGACAAGGGTCCCATCTATCACTCCATTCTACTGATAGGGATCTCTCTACATCACTCCCTTCTATTGCTATACAATGCAATTGCTTCTTACTCAAGGATGGGTCTGGTAACTTTTATACACAGCTGTGTCAGAACCTTCTCCCTGGCCCCTATCAGTTTGAATCCTCTTTAAGACTCCTTACTATAATGGGGTTTAATCACTTTATCCCTCACAACCGCCATTCAATGCGATCATGGCTGATCATCCCCAATCACTCCACCTCACTCGCCAGGCTTTGTCCTGTTCCCATCTCTCTCCACTTCCCCTGCTCTACTCCATCAGTTTGAAGAAGGTTGTACTCAATGTCTGTCCATTCCCTTTGTGATCAGACAGATGGTGCCTGACCCACTAAATACCTCCAGCACTGTTTAGACCCTAGTTATATTCCCTGGTTAAAGTAATCCTAGAGTTTAATATTCAAGGCCTTTGTTTTAAGGCAAGTACAATCTACTAATCCATCCAGTCCCAGTAGTGTTTTTAGTTTAGAGATACAGCATGGAAATGGGCCCTTCTGTCCATTGAGTCCATGCTGACTAACAATCACCCCCAATCCTACACACTAGGGACAATTTACAGAAGCCAATTAACCTATAAACTTGCAACTTTTTGGTATGTGGGAGGAAACGAGAGCACCTGGAGAAAATCTACGGGGTTCCAGGGAGAACATGCAAACTCTGTACAGGCAGCACCAGAGATCAGGATCTAACCCAAGTCTCTGGGCCTGTAAGGCAACAACTCTATCGCTCGTGTGTTGTGTGGTGGGGGGGGGATTTGGGCTCTTGCGCTCCACTCTTCTCTCCCGTCTCTGCTTCTTTTTGACGGGGTGACCAATTAGTGTTAGTTTCCACCCAGGATCTCCAAAGACTGGGTCCACTGATGCTGGAAGAGTCAGACTGTTCCCCATTTTGCCAAATGTTGCATAAACTGGCCAAACGTCACTACTGTTCCTTTACTTGTACATCTCATTTAATTCAAAGTATTATATTTGCCAATAAATTACAGTATCTAGGTTTGTCCCATGTGAGATTCTAAAAGATATTTAACTGCCTTTATGCTCTATCTGTTTTGGTGCACAGGGTTTCAATGTCCAAGGTAACGGGTACGGTGTCGGAGACTATTCACTCCATGTGCCATGGTGAAGTTTTAGATTTGGGAGACTTTTTGAGGAAAGACTTTTTTCACACAGAGAGTGGTGAGTCTCTGGAACTCTCTGCACCGGATGGTATTTTGAGTCCCTTTCATGGCTTATAATTAAGAGTGAGTTGGTGTGGCCCTTGTGGGCAAAGGGGATCAGAGGGTATGGAGAACGGCAGGTACGGGAATTACTGATATGGATGATCACCATGACAGATGACTGGGCGGTGAGGCTCGAAGGGCTGAATGGCCTACTCCTGCACATACATATCAATGTTTCTATGTTCTATGAGACACAATCGAGGAAAAGGGCCCTTTGGGCCCATGGATCTGCACCGTACCAGCAATCCCACACCTTAACCCTATCCTCCACACACTAGGGACCATGATTAACGTTTATATCAATCAATTAACCTACCAACCCAGCACGTCTTTGCGATATGGGAGGAAAGTGCAGATCTCTGAGAAAACCCACTTGTTCATCTGGACAACATACAACTCCGAAAGAACCCTGTCACTTCGCTGTACAGGCAACAACTCTACGCTGAGCCACTGAGCTGCCCTTCAACCAAGCAGGCCATTTGCTGTGCCAGTGACTTACAGTAGTCATTGTATTCTGCTACCCTGTGGGGTACACTACAATCCTTTCAATGGCTGATCCTGTTTCACAAGACTTTTAATTTCAATTGATACTCATCCCTCTCTAGGTGTCCAGTGTGAAGGATATGTCGCAGACTTCAAATCATTAACGTGTCATTGGTTTGTTTTGTAATAAAACTTGGTCATGTGAATATGGTTATGGAGATTGGTACAGAAGGACAGGCCCCAGTTTAGAACCTTCATCTTGGCATCAGTGTGGATGAATGTTTTTGGCAAGGATTTAACGACTGTTTCTCTAATTGGGCTTGGCAGTCTGATCTGGGGGCCCACTATAAGTGTAAAGACTACCTGCCCTTCCCCATAAGGGGGGGTATTATTCACAAAATTGTGGTCTGGTCCTACTTAGAAGGAGTTTAAACAGGGACCACTGCTATGTACTTGTGGTCTCCTTATAGTATGAATTTCTGCCAGTACCTGGGCTGTTGGTCATGTTGGGACAGAGAGGGAATAGATATTGGGGGGTGGGGGGGGGGGGGGGGGAGAATGGTCTGTCTCTGGTTTTGGCGTGCTGTGCCCTCTGGAGTGATCAGGAAAGGAAGCTGACGGAAACGGACCAGTATACAGTACAATGGCACGGGTACAACTGGTGAAATGGGCCAGGTCTCCCGTTGTCCATAGGGACAGGATATACAGGTGCCATAGGGACCCCGGATATACCGGTGCCAGGTGACAGGACAACAGGAGACAAGGGACAGGTAAACACCGGTGGTATAAATGGGACAGAGTAATACAGGTGTAAAAGGGACAGTCTACAGGAGTCATGGGACAGGACAACAGGTGTAAAGGATGACAGGAAAACCCGGAGTCCTGGCCAGGTACTCCCGGTGACAGGGCCCGGACACCAGAGAACTAGGGACCGACTACAGGTGACCTGGACAAGTATACGATCCCAACCCCTCCTGGGCTGCCCGATAAACCCTGGCCGCTAGCGAAATATGAGCACCTCGTCGGGCACTGAGACCACATGTCCCCCGTGGCATATCCTTTGCACAGTCCTCAGATGGGAAACGTATCCTCGCCACCAGCATGGATCGACCACATCCTCCACATCGATTCAAACACCCCATCCCACACCCACTGGCCGAGATCCGGGCCAGACGCAATCCCATCCAGTGTACCTAAACAGCTTCTCCAGCGCAGGTGTGGAAAGTCACAGATAACTATAGAGTTAAGATTGGTGGCTTGGAGAACATCAATGAATTTCCAAAAATCCCCACTCGTGACCTCAAGTATCACTCATTTACCTCAAATGGCTGGATCTGAGGTAGCTTTATTCGATTAAGTATTTCGTGACCCAAATCACGGAACAACCTGATTTTTAACACTGAATAAATACTAGATTAATATAAATCATACCTGAAACCCTACAAGAACAACCCTAGCACATATTTTAAAAGTATGTGGAAAACCACGCCAATTATCAGAGTCGTCCTTGTCCCCATCAAAGCACTGAAGAGACATTGGACCAATAGGCGTCCAACAACTTCTTCCACTTCCTGTCGTATGTCTTTATAAAACCGCAGCTCCGTTATGGAGGCCAAACCAGGCCAACGTGACAACATACCAGGTCAATACGTCAAACCTCAATCACGCGCTTTGTTACATGGTTGATTAGCAGCGAGATACTCTGGCTATACAAGGCTGCCTCCTCATTACATCAAAACAAACGTAGCACGATTTCCAGGGGAAAATAACACCTTGCTGATACTTTTACATTTGCTTTATCTTAATAAAGATCATATGTGAACTGTTAAATAAAAAAGATAATACCAATTGTAGAGTTAGGATGGGGCAGTCGTAGGGCCGTGGTGACGATGAAGGAACGGTCGGCCTGACTGCCCCCTGATGGGTGCTGAGAGTGAACGGACGGGACCAGTGAGTGCTGAGAGTGATCGGACGGCTGCCCAGGTGGTGCTGAGCGTGGTCGGACATGGCCACTGGTTGGGTGCAGCGAGTAGGTCATTCCGTCGGATAGGCCGGTGTAACATGCGAGCGGAGTGGCGGACTGCCGGAGCCGGAGCGCTATGGGGGTGCTGAAGGCGTAGGGGGGGCGAGACGGGGAGATCGAAGGCCCCGACGAGCGGACAATCGCTACACAACCAACATTCCTTGGCGCTGAAATTTGCGGGTTATCGCAGCAGACGGTAACAGTCGGACTACCGCCCATCTGAGGACTTGCCCCACCCCATGGCCGGAGAGAGGTCCCATAGTTAGCGAGGGGGGCAGGACATGGCATGGTTTGTAATCAAAAGGCGGATTCCGCATCCACTTATAGGCAACGATTCTATAGGATCAAAGATGTGCCACTACAGCAACAAAAACGCGTGGTATCACATGTGATGATTGGTACGACGCCATTAATAGCGCGTTGCCTCGACCCAAGAAGGCGCGACTAAGGCGTCAAACACTCATTGAGACACTAGGCTCCCAATAATCTTTTGTCTCTCGATCTGAAATCCGCTCCAAAGCTACAAAGCAGTTGCAGGCAAAGATCTCACATCCCGTAACTTGGCAACGAGACGCTGCGTGGGAAATATAGAAAATACAAACGGCAGACAGTAAGACATTGGGTCGTCCAATTTGGTTTAAATTTTACGTGGACGTCCGCCCCGAGCTAGCTGTTACAGATTATTCCTCTAGATGTCTGAGAATCGGGTACAATAACAATATTGACTGTCCTCTTCGGGGGATACACAAATAATGTCCCTCACTAGATCCAACTTGCCCTCGTCCTTCGACTCGTGTCAATAATGACACTACTTCGGCAAATATGTAGTATCCCCCTCCAGGGCCAGTCCATAATCATTATTATTCCGTCCTTGGAGATATAGGCCTAATTATTAATTTCTTTCTTCCATCATTCTAAATTACAGGCCTCAATCAAGCCCTTATAACCGTGCAGCCATTATGACTCTGTAACTATTTCAATATAATGGATACCATATCCTCGAAGAGAACTCACCTGTCCATTAA
>CM069138.1:916148-973709 GCA_035221665.1 Okamejei kenojei | reverse complement strand
CCCCCCCCCCCCCCCCCCCCCCCCCCCCCCCCCCCCCTTCCCCCCCCCCCCCCCCCCATTGAACATTTATTGTACCCTCCGCCCCCCCCCCCCGCCCCCCCCCCCCCCCCCCCCCCCCCCCCCCCCCCCCCCCCCCCCCCCCCCCCCCCCTTGTTATAAACAGCAGTGACAATTTCTAATCAAGCTCCAATCAAAGCCAATACCACATTAACATTCGGCACGTGTGGCCAATCAATGTTTGTTGCACAGTCAATGGATATCCCCTGGGGCAGTAGTTAGTTTGTCTGCGGGACAATAATTGACCCTCTGTTGATTAATGCTCTTTGCATAAAGTGGCTGCTAGCATTTCCTTAAGTCAGATGACGGACACACAGAATTCAGACTTAGGCCTTCGGCCCATCGAATTTACTCCCCCCATTCAAATCATGGCTGATCTATCTCTCCCTCCCTACCCCATTTCCTACCTTTTCCCATACCCCTGAAATCCTGCACTAACCAAGCTTATTCTATCTCTGCCTTAAAATATATCTACTGACTTGTGGCCTCCACGCTGTCGGTGGCATCGAATCCCCACAGAATTCACCACCTTCTGGCTCGTGGGTTCTCAGTATTTCCTTCTAAAGGGAGGCTTTAATTCTGAGCTGTTGACCTTCTCGTCCTAGATCTCCCACTAGTGGAAACATCTCTCCACATCACTCTATCCGGGCCGTTCACCGTTCGGATTGAAGTGTCAGTGAGGGGTCCCCCCCCACCCCCCCACCATTTCTAAACTCAGCGAGTACAAGCCCAGCGTCGACAAAACGCTCATCGTACCTGGGATCGTTACTTGTAAACGTAATCTTTTGTCTTGCTGATGTGAGGGGTGGATTGTTTATCCTGACAATAGGTGCAGGAAGTAGGCCATTCAGCCCTTCAGGACAGAGAGGTTCTCAATGTCTTTCCCATATACTATTCTCTTTGTGTCATGTGCTGAAATACTGTTTGACCAGTGACGGACGTTGGATCCATTGGCCTGAGACTGGCCACTAGGTTGTGGGTGGCAAGGTCATGACCCCGAGGGACAGGTGGTGTCAGGGGTCACGGTCGAAGGAAAGTTCTGACCAATTCTAACGTCTGAGAGTGGAATAGTGATTATTTGTTACTTCATCATGGCTGAAGCAGGTGGGACACTTTTTTTTTTCCACTTGGTTTTTATTGCTTTTATGTATACACAAATAAATCAAATATAACAACGAACCTACTACAAGTACAATGCAACGTTTACAACAGGTTGTAGCGGGGGGGTTCAGTTTACAACTTAATGATGCAGTTACAGAAACTATTTTCATATTAAAAAACATTTTCCTATAATCCATTATTGTCTATAAAATTAGACAGTGTTGTTGTCTTTATTTCTATACCCTAATCCATTTTTACCATTTTTGTTAAAACTGTCTTCTTCCCACGCTTAGCGAATATGTCATTTTCTCCATGACAAATATTTCTGTACTTTGTCTACCCATTGTCTAGTCTGGGTGTGTTCCGTGACGCCGTTTCTTTGTACTGGCCTTTCTGCAGCTGTGAGTAGGGCTTCACTTCGACTATACTTTACTGTGGACATTTTTTAAACAGGAAAAGTAACTTTCTTTAATTAACAATGAATGACCCAGAGAAAGGAGCATGTTACACTTGGAAGTTCATAGAGTCACAGGCTGGAACAGCATGAAACAGCCCAGATGGAACAGGCCCTTCCTTCGGGCCAAACTTGCCAACACCGACCAACATGCCTCATCTAAAGTCCCACCCTGGACCAACATGCCCCATCTACACTAGTCCCACCCCGACCACACAGTCCCACCCAACCAACATGCCCCGGGGGGATCTACTTAGTCCCACCCTGACCAACATGCCCCATCTAATAGTCCCACCCGCAAACTAGCCCATCTACACTTTTCGTCCCACCCGGACCACATTCCCTATCTACACTAGTCCCACCCCGCGAACAACATGCCCGTCTACACTAGTCCCACCTGACCAAAATGTCCATCTACACTAGTCCCACCCCGAACAAAATGCCCCATCTACCTAGTCCCACCCCGACAACGTGCCCATTACACTTAGTCCCACCTCGGACCAATCATGCCCATTTTCCATTAGTCCCAAATGCCGCGTTTGGCCCATATCCCTCCAACCTGTCCTATCAAATGTCTCTTAAACGTTGTGATCGGTCTTGCCGCAACTACCTCCTTCCGCAGCATTTCCATACACCCACCACCTGTGTGGGAAAAGTTGCCCCTCAGATTGCATTAATTAATGTGAACTATTGTGCACAACTCTGCTGCTGTGAGTAATAAATTAATCATAGGTACCAAACAATGCACAGCGGTAGAGTTGCTGCCTCACAGCGCCAGAGACCCCGGTTCAACCTGCATATGGGTGCGGTCTGGTCTATTCGGAGTGGCGTTTGCAGTTCTCCCTGTGACTGCGTGGGTCTTCTTCCGGAGTTGCTCGGTTTCCTTCGCCTTCCAAGGCCTGCTGTATGTAGGTTAATTGGCTTCTGTAAAATTGTCCTAATGTTGTGTAGGATCAGAGTAGTGTCGGGGTGATCATGGTTGGCGATGACTCGGTGGTCGAAGGGGCCTGTTTTCACGGCAGTATCTCTAAAACCTAATCAATGCCCAGTGACTTGGCCACCACGACATTGTGGCAATGAATTCAACAGATTCCCCACATCCGGCTGAGACCTTCCTTCCTATTCCTTTCTAAAGGCATGAGTGGAAAGGCAAAGCGGGTGAGGGGCCTGGCGGTGGGCATGTGGACTAGCTTCGATAGGCATGGCAGTGTGTTTCATTGCTGTGGGACTGACGGGGGCCTCACAGGGTAGTAGTTGATGCTTTCAGCCTGCGCCAACCCAAAACGTGTTCCAGATGCTCATTAGTTTGTTGTTCTGCCATCGAATCGCGAGGCGATGAAATCGCCGTTTCACACGCAGCCGCCAGAGCAAACAGTGTAATACAGCGATGACAAAACCGATAAATGCAATATCCATTGATGAACAGTGCAAGATAGTGTAGCAGAAAGCCCGAGGATAGCACGGTCGAGAGGAGGGTCCGGGTTGCCGTCTCGGGCAGGGGACCCTACGCTGTCCGTGTGGAGTTTGCTCGCTTCCCCTCCGTGCTGGATGGAAGCGGGTCGGGGCAGGGAGACGAGGCTCAGCCTTCCAAACCTCAAGCCAAGCTCAGCCTCCCTCCGCGCATCCTAGCCCGACGGCAGGTGCCGCCGCTTCCTCCCCTGACAACACGAGGGGAAAAAAACACAGAGGAACCTCTTCCAACCACCCGAATCCCTCAGGGACAAACAGGCATCCCCTGTCCTGTATTTGAAATAAAGACTGTCACAATTGTGCACGATCAGTCAGCATTACCTTTTTTTTTTAATATTTAGACAAAAAGCTTATCAAGTTCAAAGGTTGAATTTTATTGCAGATGCACCAATTAAGGTACAGTGATATATGAGTACCATACTAGCCATACTGAGTAAAAGCAACACGGCACACGGCCACACAAAAATAAAATTTAACATAAAACATTTCACACAGCGGAATCCACATTCCTATCAGTGATGGAAGGGCATAACGTTCAATCATCTTCCCCTTTTGTTCATCGATGGTTGAACCCTCCGCAGCGCTGCCTCCCTTCAGCCCCCACACACTACGTAACCGTCCCTTTAACACTTCATTGATCCAACGACATTCCTCATGAAGACGGTCTACGCTTGGACAGCGATCCCTGCAGAAGTTGGCGGAAAGCATTGCGGGGAGTTTGCGCTATTTCTTAGAAGTATGAAAGAATGATCCCCTCTTAGATCACATGCCAGACATGCTGTAGTTAGCAATATGAAAAATGATTCACTCTACAAACTGCCCTATGGAACTTAAGGGCCTCTCCCACTATACTAGGTAATCAAGAGCTCTCCGAGTATAAAAAGAAACTCAACCTTTTTACCGTAGTTAGAATGTCATGATCAGCCATGATCATCTGAAATGCGGTGCAGGTCGAAGGGCCTGAAATGGCCTACTCTGCACCTATTTTCTAGTTTTTATGTACTTAGCTGGTCCATCGGACGATCAGGCCGTCTTTTAAACCCCCCCAAAAACACCCCCCCCCCCCCCCCCCCCCCCCCCCCCCCCCCCCACACACAACACAAAACCGGCTAGTAACATAACGGCAGGTACTCGGGGACCGCAGTAAGCTCGTGAAGACTCGGTGAAGATTTTTCCAACAGGTGGAAAACTGTCCCGAGGCCCCGGTACCTATGAACTGCTATTACCGTAATTTCCGAGTTGAATCAGGAGAAATCGGTAGAACTCTTGAATTACCTCGTACAGCGGGACAGGCCCTTTAGAGAAAAGTGGAGGGATAAAGCTAGTCTGAATACTGACTATCATGTTACTTCACCGAAATTTCAGCTTTCCATGGGCAATAGACAGGGGTGTGCATTATCACCCTTGTTATTTTTTGCCCCTCGGCGATTGAACCTTTAGTGGAAAGGATAAGAGTTACATCCGAATATCACGGCTATAACACTAAATATTCCAATAGTAAATATATATGCAGCTGAATGAATTACTCTCTATCACAATTCCCACGATAGCATTCCAAGTATACTCATCTTAATAGAGGAATTTGGTTCCTTTTCAGGATATAGAATAAATTGGAACAAAGTGAAATTGTCAATAAAGCCCTCAGATCCGACAAACCTTCTTTAAAATTTCCTTTTAGAATGGCTACAGAAAAATTTAAATATCTTTGAGTTTCAGTAACTAGAACATTACATTCTCTATTTTCAAGCATAACTATACCTCCTTTAATTCCCACACAAAATGCCCTTTACTAATTTGGAAACGCTTTCCGATGTCTCTCATAGGCAGATTAAATGCCATGAAGGCTGATCTTCCTTATCCCTAATGCCTGTGCTTATTTCATCAATACCGATTTATCTCCTAAAAAATTTTTTTAACCTTCACTCTCTGATCACAAATTATATTTGGGCTTATAAAACACATAGACTCCATGAACGACCTCTATTGTAAACCCAAATAAATTGAGGGATTGGCTCTCCCAATTTTTTATACTATTATTGGGACAACAAAATATTAAAAACATAATCTATGGATGGACAGACACATGCACAGGTAAATGGATACATAATGGAAGAGAGAGGATTGTTCGCCTTTTTAATGTCGGCGCGTTTCTTCTCGCTCCCATTAATTTGAAGAAACACTATAAGAGTCAAATCCGATCATCCACAGTACCCTATGAATAGGTGTATTGTGGGTTAATGAAGTAAGATTCTCAAAGTCTACAGCGAGATATGGGCCATTGGAACAGTGGGGCTGAAAGATGGCAGATGGAGTTTAATGCTGATAAGTTGTGAGTGCTACATTTGGCAGAGACAAATCAAACTAGCGGCCCTGGTAAATGTAGGGAATTGAGGAATGCTGTGGAACAGGGGATCTAGGATAACTGTGCATAGTTCCTGAGGGGAATCGCCTGTTTAGATAGGGGTGGTCAAGAAAGCCTTTTGGTGTGCCTGGCCCTTTATAATCAGAGCATTGATCTAGGAGTAGGGAAGTAATGTTCCAAAATGTACAAGCATTGGTTTAAGTCCCAATTCTGGAGTATGGTGTACCAATTTTGGTCGCCCTAGTTATAGGAAGGATGTCAACAAAATAGAGAGAGTACAGCGGGATTTACTAGAATGTTGCCAAGGGGGTTCCAGCAACTGTTACAGAGAAAGGTTGAACACGTTAGGTCTTTATCTTTGAGCGCAGAAGGTTAAGGGGGGACTTGATGAGGTCTTTAAACATGATGAAGGGATAGACAGAGTTGACGTGGATAAGCTTTTCCATTGAGGGTAGGGAAGATTCTAAACAAGCGGGTATGACATCGAGACATAAGGGACAGAGTTTAGTGGTTAACGTGAGGGGGAACTTTCCTTTACTCAGAGGGTGGTGGCTGTGTGGAATGCGCTTCCAGCAGAGGTGGTGGAGGCAGGGATCGATTTTAACTTTAAAAAGTAAAGTGGATAGGTATATGGACGTGAAGGAATGGAGGGGTATGGTCTGGTGCAGGTAGATGGACTAGGGGCAAACAAATGTCGGCACGGGATGGAAGGGCCAAGGGGCAGGTCTCCGTGCTGTATTTGTTATTAAGGTTATATGGTTTATATGAATCTGGAAACCAAGTGAACGTATCAACCTTAACTGGAAATTTTCTCTCTTCTTCTCCCAATTGTCAACAACCCTTCGTTCAAGCTATCTATTTTAGACTAATCGTTCACACATGGGGAAGGATTAGAAATAAAAAAACTGGGAGATCTGTATGAGATGGGGAAAGTCTTCTTCATTTTCAAGAATTACAGGCGAAATATCATCCGAAAGGTAACCAATATTTTAGATACCCTTCAAATACGAGCCAAGCTGAACTCCTATATCAAGACTTCAATTCTATGTTCCAGACACACTAGACGAATGTATGAATAGAAACTCGGATTCAAACAAGTTAATATCTATCTGTATAACCCTTTTAAATATACAAACCCATTCATCAGAGTAATTTAGAAGAGCTTGGGACGATGAGCTTGGCCTAAAAAATTCAACAGACAGATGGAGGAAAAACCTATATATACAAAATGTTCTCTTAATGTTAGGCATTGTTAATTCCAAATTTAAATACTGCACAGACTCTATATTCAAATTCTAACTGAATAAGACTAGTTCCAAATGTATCTCCTATTATGATAGTATGTTTTCTTCAGGAAAGCAACTATAACCATTCCTTTGCCTCATGTATAAAATTCACATAATTTCTGGAGAGGAATTTTTTGAAATTTTTTCAAAAACATAGAATAAAATTGGATTCTGACACATAATTGATCACTTAGGTACTTCAGAAGCTGGTATGAGCTATGCTATATCACAGCGTTTCCTTAATTTAAGCCTGATAACGGCGAAACAAATTTGAAATACTTAAATTTTGGAAAAATACATCAGTCCCTACTCTTACAGATGTGATTATTAAATATCCGAGACACTACATCTTGAAAATATTAGACTTGTCTGGCAGAAAAACAGGGGACCATTTTTCCAAGACATGGGACACGCTTCATTGATTTCTTCAAGGGATAGTATTGGCGCAAACCAACTTTGGGAATTAAATCTATATGGGTTGGGTGACGGTGGGTGGGGCGGGCCGAGGAGCAGGTATAACCAACACTTTCTTTCTCTTTTCTTTTGTCCTTTTATTTTTTTCTACTCCTTTCTTCCCTTTCTCTCTCTCTCTCTCCTCTCTCTCCTCCCTTCTTCCTCTCTCCCTCTCTCCTTCTCATCCTCTCTCCCTCCATTCAGTCTATGGTGTCCTATCTTGCGCCAATCTCACTTTTTCTCTTTCTTGCTTTTTCCTTTTCTTTTTTTCTAATTCAGGCTAAAAAAGTTAAATTGAAGCTGTACACATAAACTGTATTACTTTTATTTGGAGTCACGTGAGTGATACGTGAAGAAAGCCCTGTCTGGTGCATGCTCGTCATACGATCGACGCTGTCGGTAGCAAAAGAGCTGCCGCGCGCAGCTCCCACCCAGGGTTTAAGGAACTGGCCCGCAGGTAAGTAGATTGAATTACTGTCCAGGGCATGTTCAACTCCCTGGTGCTGGCGTGCTGAGCAGCAGGAGTTGTAAGTAAAGTGGAAATACTCCGGAGGAAATACTGAAGGTTATATTGCGGCCGGGTGAAGTTCGCGATCGGGACGGCAGCTTAGTGCGGAGCCCGGTTTCGATACGGTGGCCGGTAAACATACCGTAGGGAGCCATTTAGGTCGCTCCACAAACTAAAGCCACGAGAAAAAAAATTCCAGTTGGATGGCAACATCAAAGAAGTCTGAGAAGGCCGATGTTGTTTAAATGTTTTCAATTGATTTTTAATCAAGAAAGGCTCCAGACAAGAAAGCCTTATGGCTCACAATAAATTAAATGGAGAAATATCCACATTATTTTTCAACCAGGGTCTCAAAATACCCAGGAATATTCAGGCAGGGCCCTTGTGGGGTTTCCATATAGAAACATTAGAAACATAGAAATTAGGGGCAGGAGCTGGCATTCGGGCCCTTCAAGCCTGGCCCCGCCATTCAATATGAACATGGCTGGATCATCCAACTCAGTATCCTGTAACTGCCTTCTCCCATTACCCTCTGATCCTTCAGCACAAGGGCCACATCACTCACTCTTAAAGTATGGCACCGAACTGGCCTCAAATACTTCTGTGGCAGAGTATTCCACAGCTTCACCACTCTCTGTGTGAAAAACGATTTTTCATCTCGGTCCTAAAACACTTCCCCCTTATCCTTAAACTGTGACCCCCTTGACCTGACTTCCCCAACATCGGGAACAATCTTCTTGCATTAGCCTGTCCAACCCCTTACGAATTTTGTAAGTCTCTATGAAGATCACCCTCACTTTCTAAATTCCAGCGAGTACAAGCCAAGTCTTCCAGTCTTTCTTCATATGCAGTCGTGCCATCCAGAAATCAGTCTGTGTGACCCTTCTCTGTAATCCCTCTATGGCCAATATACAAGTATAAGGTGCTTTTACCACTGTGGGAATTGAACCGTCAGCTTGGCTGGAGGTATCTCCTTGAGCCAGTCTCAGGAGTAACAGGGCAGTTAAAGAAACTGACCCTAAAGTTAGTTGTCTTTGGTTCATGTACCCCCAGCACCCAGCACATTATAAAATCCAGGTGTACTTAATGGGTACAAAGTACGCTACTGAAGGAGCGGTGGGCCATGGAGGTATCATGGTGGCCAATATCCAATTGGTTTTCTCACAGTTCAGGAGGCTGTTATGGTTGAAGCAGCAGATTTATATGGGAAACCTTTGTGCACATATCGTGGTGCTACTGGTGCAATCTGATTAAGGCACCCATGTCTTCATTAGTGTGAAGGCACAGGGAATACGATTCCAAAGAATTTCAAGTTTGCGGGTGGCATCCTGTTATGGGAAGCAAAAGCACGTAAAGGATTGATGCAATGACCAAAAATTTAAAAGGATAAGTTGCAATTGTTTATTGACATACGTTCAGCTCTTGGTATGAGAGAAAAATTGCCATTCGGAACATTTTGCACTTTAGATTTGCAGGTCATAAAGTTCAAGCTATGTTGAAAAATCTTGGTTATTCCGAAGTGAAACCTGCCTTAGAACAAATCAAAGTCATTGATAAAAAAGGCAAAGATATCAGCCTCATAAAATTGCAATATGGTGGTCCAATGTGAAGGAGGATTTGCTATATGGATCAAACAGAGGCAGGTGGGGTGAGGGAGTATTTTTTATCCAGCACCAGCCTTATGTTAACCCATATTGTTGGGAAGAAGGCCATCACGTGCATTTGGAGAGGTACACAAACTTTTATTCTATCACAGAGGAAAACTTTTGGTTGAACCTCCGATTGGTGGTAGATTACAGGTGTGTTATGATAAATGATATTACATAACAGCTGAATGGGTTTATATTAGATACTGTGTAAGGATCTACAATACAATTTGTAGAAGGAGTTGATCCACCTGTACAGAATTTTACCTAATCCTAGTGTATGATTCTGCACCTTGGAAATCCCAAATAAAAAGAAAAGGTAAGAATTATTTAGGGAAAAGTGTAATGGGGAAAAAAAACGGAAGTAAGCATCCACAACAATTTGTATCAAATAATTTCCCCAGGGCAGAAGAAAGAAAGATGGTGGTGAAGAGTCATTTTAGACATCACAACTTTTAATACATTTGTCCAGTATAAAAACTTTCAAAATGGACACCTTCAACACTGCAAGGCAGTTGTAAAATTGGTTACTATAGTTTTTAAAGGATGCGTACGATTTAGTACCAATTTATCATCATGTTCCACAGCATTCCTCAATTCCCTCTATTTACATGGTAATGGTAGGGAATTGAGGATGCTGTGGAACAGAGGGATTAAGGAATAACTGTGCATATTAGTTCCCTGGAAGGTGGAATCGCATGTAGATAGGGTGGTAAAGAAAGCCTTTGGTGTGCTGGCCTTTATAAATCAGAGCATTGAATATAGGAGTAGGGAAGTAATGTTAAAATTGTACAAGCATTGGTAAGAACCAATTTCTGGAGTATGATGTACAATTTTGGTCGCCTAGTTATAGGAAGGATGTCAACAAAATAGAGAGAGTACAGAGGAGATTTACTAGAATGTTTTTGCCAGGGTTTCCAGCAACTATGTTACAGAGAAAGGTTGAACAAGTTAGGTCTTTATTCTTTTGGAGCGCAGAAGGTTAAGGGGGGACTTGATTGAGGTCTTTAAAATGATGAAAGGGGATAGACAGAGTTAACGTGGATACGTTTTTCCCATTGAGGGTAGGGAAGATTCAAAACAAGAGGGCATGACATGAGAATTAAGGGACATAAGTTTCGGGTAACGTGAGGGGGAACTTCTTTGCTAGAGGGTGGTGGCTGTGTGAAATGTGCTTCCAGCAGAAGTGGTGGAGGCAGGATCGATTTTAACATTTAAGAGTAAAGTGGATAGGTATATGGACGTGAAGGGAATGGAGGGGTATGGTCTGAGTGCAGGTAGATGGGACTAGGGGAAAACAAATGGTCGGCACGGACTGGAAGGGCCGTGAGGGCCTGTTTCCGTGCTGTAATTGTTATATGGTTATTGTTATATGGTTAATTGAAAATTAATTAAATGGGTCAGCTATGGCAATTAAGGCATTATCTAATGAATTAAGCTCAGCTTCTAGGCTGTTCATACAATGGTTGAAACCAGCACTTGCACTGATAAGGACACATGGTCATGGTTTATCTTGATGACATTTTTTAATTGCCAATGATGATCAGGAGTCAGCTGGAAAATTAGTGCAGCTATTACAAGCCTGTTGAAAGACTAGAGGTCCTGATCTATCCAACAAAATCTAAGCTTCAGCCATCCCCAACAATTTATTATTTGGGGTTTGTGAGTGTTTCAGTACCATGTTCAGTAATTTTACCAAGAAACAAAGTGTCAATATTACGAATGTGTGTCGTTGCCTTGTTGACAAGCCTTATCCCTCCAACCAAGAAGGAGCTTAGGTAAATTAGTAGCACTATTCTGCAGTAGAGTTAGTCCACTGCATTACCTAAAAGCTCAAAAAAGGAAAAAAACACAAGCAATAGAAGAGTGTGCAGGGCATTTTGACAGGCCTATGCAATTGCCAAAGGAAGCGTTATCAGATTTTATCAGTGGTGGATTGCGAAGTTCCACAAGCTGCTTAAAAACATATTAGCTCAGCAGCCAGCATTCATTGCAAACTGAAGCAAGTATTCTCGGATGGTGGATAGCTTCTCTGGTTTTTGGGCTAAGATAAGTGTAATATCTGTTTTTATCAGGTTAATATCTTATACGCCCCTTATTTAGGGGGCTACGGACAATAACCAGGTGGTGGTAGATGGATTGTCCAAGAAACGTATTTCTCCAAACATTGGTAATTAATCATTGGAGTTGTTAGAGCTTTTATGGATTAAAAGCTTATTGTTCTACTATGAAAGATTTGCCATGTCCAATTACAAGTAGACAATACCACAGCTGTGGCATACATCAATCACATGGGTCGAGTAAGATCATTATCATGTGATTATCTGGTTAACCAGATGTGGCATTAGTTGTATCTATCTCAGGGTGAGACAATATTGTGGCAGACAACAGATCACGGAAATTAAAGGACAATACAGAATGGATATTAAAATCCACAAGTTGATCTTTTACTTTTACTCTACTAGATCTTTTTTAATACCTCTTTTCGAATATATAATATTGAATAACCGTCTTAGATTATATGAAGAATATCGTGTTGGTATAAATCCTGTTTGATCGGGGTGAATTAATTCATTAACCACTGTGCTTAGCCTTTGTGCTAATATTTCGGTTAATATCTTTTGATCAGTATTTAAAAGAGCTATTGCTCTAAATGATCCTGGTTCATCCAAGTCTTTATTTTATTTTAGGTATAAGTGTTACAATAGATTCATTTAACGTTTCTGGTAGTTTCTGCTGTGTATATATATGTTCATATAATGATTTCAGACGTGGTACAATCTGATCATAAAATATTTTATAAAATTCCAAGCCAATACCATCTGGTCCCAGTGTTTTACCATTTTTTAATGATCTAATAGATTCTTGGATTTCTTTTATTGAGATATCAGCATTTAGTAATTCTCTATTTTGCAAATCCAACCCTTTCAGGTTACATTTTTTTAGAAATGCTTCTATTCCAATAATATTTTCTGTTGTTTTAGCAGTGTATAAGTTTTTATAATATTGCATAAATCTTTCATTAATATCTTTAGGTTGTATTAGTAATTCGCCGTTATGTGATTTAATCCTATGGATTATTTTTTCGGCTTCCATTTTCCTTAGTTGACGAGCCAATAATTTTTGAGGTTTATCTCTGAATTCAAACTGTAATTGTTTAGTATGTTGATAAAGTTTTACAACTTGATCTGTATATATTTTATTTAATTTATATTTCAATACTGCAATTTTATTATGTAATATTATAGCTGGATTCGCTGCATTCTGTATATCTAATTGTTTAATCTCCTTTTCCAAATCTTGTTGATCCTTACGATTCTTTTTATTATAAAATGCTTGGGAGGAAATCATGATTCCCCGGAGATATGCTTTAAATGTTTCCCATAATAAGGAGCGAGATATTTCCGGTTTATCATTTATTTTGAAAAAAATCTTAATTTGTGCTGTGATATATTCCTGAGTAATTTTATTTTTTTTAATTTGTGGATTAAATCTCCACTGTCCTGATTTTTCTATTTTACCATTTATTTTGATCTTAAATGTTAATGGTGCATGATCTGAAATTATAATATTGTGATATTTGGATTTATAAGTGAGTGAGATAAGTTTGGCATCCACCCAAAAATAAATCTATTCTTGAGTAGGTTTTATGTACTGAAAAATAAAAGGAGTATTTTCGTCCGGTTTTAGGGTTTTCTATTCTCCAAACATCTATGATATTAGTGGTTTTTCCATGTATGCATTTAATAAGTCACTGGAATGTGATTTAGTTTTCCTTTGCCTTGTAGATCTGTCTACGTAGGGGTCTAGTGTACAATTAAAAATCTCCTCCAATTATTAAATTGTTTTGTGTTAATTCCGGGATATTGTTAAATACTTTCTTGAAAAACAATGGGCTATCAAAATTTGGTCCATATTACATTAACAAAAATCATTTTTTTCTGTATTTAATTCTCCTATCACAATAATGAATCTGCCATCTTTTTCAGTTATAGTTGATGTATGTTTAAATAAAATACCTTTACGAAATAATATTGCTACGCCTCTTGATTTGTGCGTAAAAGAATGGTACATTTTATCTATCCATTTAGCTTTCAACCTATGTTCAGCATCTTTTTTTAAATGGGTTTCTTGAATGAAAATTACGTCAGCTTTAATTGCCTTTAAATGTGCAAATACTTTTCCTCTCTTAATCGGTTCATTAATACCTTTAACATTCCAACTACAGAACGTTATTCCCTCATTCCCTCATTCCCCATATTCATTTGAGTCTTGCATCTTTTGTTTATGGAGGTCTACAATAGAGTCTATGGTTCAGCCCGACAGACCCGACCTTACACCCGAACATCGAATAGATGAATTTTAAGTCTCGTGTATGTCTCTCACGTATATATCTCCTTTGGTCCAATGTATAAACTCATTCAAACTGGAAAAAACAATAGTAAGATTATATAAAAGAAGAGCAAAGGATAGATTAAGAAGTTAGTGTTGTGCATAAAGGAAGAAAAAACTACATCTAGAATTGTTGCAGTTAGTGCTAGCCATACTAGCATGGCTAACCATCTACCGACTTCCATCATTGATGTTAGTAACTTAACCAGCTCCACGTTTTTAGAATTATTTTCCATAATAATATTTTGCCGGGGTATAACATTAAAAAAAAAAGGGGAAAAAAAGGGCAAAAAGAAAGAATTATTCAAATTATAATAATTAAAGATATAGAAATACATATATTTAAAACTTATTTAAAAATCTAATTAATATTAAAAAAAAAGGAACAAAAAAGAAAAAAACCCATCAAACAAAAAGAAAACAAAAAGTAAAAATGAAAATTGCTGGTGTAAAAGAAAAATCTCCAAATGAAATCCATCCCTATATTTGACTCTATTCAGTCCAACATAAATAAACATTAGTTATTAGTGATAGTGATTAATCTTAATTAGCAAGAATGATACTGATAAAGATACCACGGTGTGACTTTAATATGTGTTAGTTATTTATATTGGTAGTGTGATTATACTAATTAGAAACATAGAAACATAGAAACATAGAAACATAGAAATTAGGTGCAGGAGTAGGCCATTCAGCCCTTCGAGCCTGCACCGCCATTCAATATGATCATGGCTGATCATCCAACTCAGTAACCCGTACCTGCCTTCTCTCCATACCCTCGGATCCCCTTAGCCACAAGGGCCACATCCAACTCACTCTTAAATATAGCCAATGAACTGGCCTCAACTACCCTCTGTGGCAGAGAGTTCCAGAGACTCACCACTCTCTGTGTGAAAAAAGTCTTTCTCATCTCGGTCTTAAAGGATTTCCCCCTTATCCTTAAGCTGTGACCCCTTGTCCTGGACTTCCCCAACATCGGGAACAATCTTCCTGCATCTAGCTGTCCAACCCCTTAAGAATTTTGTAAGTTTCTATAAGATCCCCTCCTCAATCTCCTAAATTCCAGAGAGTATAAACCGAGTCTATCCAGTCTTTCTTCATAAGACAGTCCTGACATCCCAGGAATCAGTCTGGTGAACCTTCTCTGCACTCCCTCTATGGCAATAATGTCCTTCCTCAGATTTGGAGACCAAAACTGTACGCAATACTCCAGGTGTGGTCTCACCAAGACCCTGTACAACTGAAGTAGAACCTCCCTGCTCCTGTACTCAAATCCTTTTGCTATGAAAGCTAACATACCATTCGCTTTTTTCACTGCCTGCTGCACCTGCATGCCTACTTTCAATGACTGGTGTACCATGACACCCAGGTCTCGCTGCATCTCCCCTTTTCCTAATCGGCCACCATTTAAATAATAGTCTGCTTTCCTGTTTTTGCCACCAAAGTGGATAACCTCACATTTATCCACATTATACTGCATCTGCCAAACATTTGCCCACTCACCCAGCCTATCCAAGTCACCTTGCAGTCTCCTAGCATCCTCCTTACCTAATTATTAGTATCCACGTGAGGTTTTTTCCAGTCCACTTCTTTCTCCAGCTTCCATCCAACGTTGTCCAATTCCATCCAGTCCCGCGTTATCTTGTGAAGTCTTGCAGAATCTTGAGGATTCTTGTAAAGTCCATAAAAGTCAGTATATTCGATAGTAGGTGCTTCTCAGGTCTTGATCTGCCGGGCAAAGTCCAGTGCTGCTGCTGGGTTGGTAAACAAATATTCCTTGTTGTTGAAAGTAACTCTTAAACCCCTGTCTCACTGTGCGAGTTGGCCCACGAGTGACCCCGAGTTTTCACTCGTGGTGATCACGTAGCGGGAACGTCGGAACTCGCACGAGCAACTTATCGACTCGTGGCGCTAACGGCAGGTACTCGGGAAACTTGTTAACTCGTGAAAAAAAATCAAACATGTCAAAAATCAGCCTGTGCCTTCATTTAGACCAGGGGCATCAGTCTTGGCCTTGCCTCTCAAGACCGAGGGTCACTTGTGGGCATCCATCAGGGACACAGCTGACATCAACAACATCTCTTGGCCAGGCCCACCCTGCAGCTCCGTCCCAATCATGGTCCAGTTAAGACTCCACATTCCAAACAACTTTGGTCATGAATCATGCAAGTTGAATCATGGCACCAGAAACATGGCAACTCTTACGTACCGCCTCAGTGTACACTACAATTCCCACCTCTTGTACTTGAGTGCGATTGTACTGAAGGTAGGCACAAAATGCTGGAGTGGCTCAGCGGGACAGGCAGCATCTCTGGAGAGAAGGAATGGGGTGAAGTTTCGGGCCAAGTCCCTTCTTCAGACTGATCATTCATTATGATTTTAAGTATGATCTTCATACTGATCTTCAGTAGATTGCACCTATGTGCAGTAAGATTTTTACTGAACTGTATGCAAAAAAGAATCTCACTGTACCCAGGCAGTGAGAGCAGTCTTTCAGCTGTTAGGCAGCGGCTATAGGGAAGAACAGCATGGTGTAACACACAGACATCAAAGACCGACTGAAAGTTCACCTGAGAATGGCACGAAGAGGTATAACTGAGAAGAAAAATATTCTAAGCATCCATTAGTATCTTGTACTCTCTTTCAAGTTTAATCTGTTTGGAGATAATGTGAACACAGGCCCTTCGGCCAACCGAGTCCACGTTGGCCAGCAATCACCCTGTACACTAACCTACACACACAAGGCTCAATTTTACAACTTACGGAAGCCTACAAACCTATAGGTCTTTGAAGTGTACGAGAAAACCGGAGCACATGGGGTAAACCCACGCGGTCACGGGGAGAACGTACAAACTCTGTACAGACAGCACCCATAGTCAGAATGAACCCGGGTGTCTGACGCTGAAAGGCAGCAACTCCACCGTTGTACCACTGTGCCGCAAATGTTAAGCGCAGCCCGTATCATTTTTCTTATCAGACTCGTGTGACCCTGCAGCGTGTAGAATTAAGCCCCAGTGGTTTTGCAGTTGTTGTCAATGCTGGTGACCCTTCACCGAGTTAGCTGGCTAATGGTTGGAATTCCATTGCAAATGTGTGCTAGGTCATCGTGGATTAGTGCTAGCTGCTGAGGTGTGCTTTTCAAAATTCTGAGCACCTTCCTCCCCTCTGAGGGCGGATGGCTGGAGCTGCTGCGGTGACTGTCGCCTGATTCAGCCGACGAATGAGGTGGTCCCCTGATTTCAAGCTGATTCTTCTCTCCTGCTTGATGTGGTCCACAAGGACACACTTTGAAGGTGGGATTTGTATGGGAGGCTCAGGAGTTTGAACGAGACAATGGTCAGGCTTTGCAATGTCTGTGAATGTCTTCATTTTCGTACTCTTTCAAAGAGGTCAAATTGTGTGAGGTAAGACTATTATTTAAATGGTGGCCGATTAGGAAAAGGGGAGATGCAGCGAGACCTGGGTGTCATGGTACACCAGTCATTGAAAGTAGGCATGCAGGTGCAGCAGGCAGTGAAAAAAGCGAATGGTATGTTAGCTTTCATAGCAAAAGGATTTGAGTACAGGAGCAGGGAGGTTCTACTTCAGTTGTACAGGGTCTTGGTGAGACCACACCTGGAGTATTGCGTACAGTTTTGGTCTCCAAATCTGAGGAAGGACATTATTGCCATAGAGGGAGTGCAGAGAAGGTTCACCAGACTGATTCCTGGGATGTCAGGACTGTCTTATGAAGAAAGACTGGATAGACTCGGTTTATACTCTCTGGAATTTAGGAGATTGAGAGGGGATCTTATAGAAACTTACAAAATTCTTAAGGGGTTGGACAGGCTAGATGCAGGAAGATTGTTCCCGATGTTGGGGAAGTCCAGGACAAGGGGTCACAGCTTAAGGATAAGGGGGAAATCCTTTAAGACCGAGATGAGAAAGACTTTTTTCACACAGAGAGTGGTGAGTCTCTGGAACTCTCTGCCACAGAGGGTAGTTGAGGCCAGTTCATTGGGCTATATTTAAGAGTGAGTTGGATGTGGCCCTTGTGGCTAAGGGGATCAGAGGGTATGGAGAGAAGGCAGGTACGGGATACTGAGTTGGATGATCAGCCATGATCATATTGAATGGCGGTGCAGGCTCGAAGGGCTGAAATGGCTACTCCTGCACCTAATTTCTATGTTTCTATGTTTCTATGTTTGATTTTTTCCACGAGTCAAATTAACTGTTCAAGTTAAAAATGGAAACATTTAAACTCGTTGTAATAACGTAGTGGCCCCGTGCGTTTATCTTAGTGTCTCGTGAGTCTACCGTGGGAACTTTAATAATCTGTTCTTTTGCTCGAGTAAAGACTGAACCAAAGATAGACACAAAATGCTGGAGTAACTCAGCGGACCAGGCAGCATCTCTGGAGAGAAGGAATAGAGTCGAGACCCTTCTTCAGACTTACCCGAAATGCCCACCCATTCCTTTGCTCCAGAGATGCAGCCTGTCCCGCCGAGTTACTCCAGCATTTTGTGTCTATCTTCGGCCTTTCTGCCACTTGTCCTTTTATTACTGAGGCGCCTGCCCCGTGGCTTCACTTTGTCTCAATGAACGGCTTAAAGACCTGCCGAAGGGGCAAGTCTGGGGTGGTGGGTGGGATGTGTCCACGTGTGATGCTCCATCCACCCCCCCGGGGCCGAGAGTGTGGGATTGGGAAGGAACTGCAGATGCTGGTTCACACCGGAGATAGACACACACAATGCTGGAGTAACTCGGCGGGACAGGCAGCATCTCTGGAGCGAAGGAATGGGGTGGCATTTCGGGTAAGTCTGAAGAAGGGTCTCGACTCTATTCCTTCTCTCCAGAGATGCTGCCTGGTCCGCTGAGTTGTGTGTGTGTGTCTCTCTCCCTCTCTGTCTATCTGTGTGTATCTGTGTGTGTGTCTGCTGTCGGGTCCCGGTGGCCGCTCAAAGTCACCCGAGCTGCTTCATTCCTCTGAAGTGGTGGCCAGCTGCTGTGTGTGTGTGTGTGTGTGTGTGTGTGTGTGTGTGTCTCTCTCTCTCTCTCTCTCTCTCCCTCTCTGTCTATCTGTGTGTATCTGTGTGTGTGTGTGTGTGTGTGTGTGTGTACTGTCGGGTCCCGGCGGCCGCTCAGTCACCCGAGCTGCTTCATTCCTCTGAAGTGGTGGCCAGCTGCTGTCTGTGTGTATCTCTCTCTGTGTGTGTGTGTGTGTGTGTGTGTGTGTGTGTGTGTGTGTGTGTGTCTCTCTCTCTCCCCTCTCTGTCTATCTGTGTGTGTGTGTGTGTGTGTGTGTGTGTGTGTGTGTGTGTGTGTGTGTGTGTGTGTGTGTGTGTGTGTGTGTGTGTGTGTGTGTGTGTGTGTGTGTGTGTGTGTGTGTGTGTGTGTGTGTGTGCGCGCGCTGTCGGGTCCCGGCGGCCGCTCAATGTCAGTCACCCGGGCTGCTTCCTTTTTTAAAATTATTTAAAATAGAGATCCATTGCAAAAAAGTATTTAAAAAACATAAAACAACAAGAAATGCTTGGTTACTGGAGGATGCGCATTTTCCCCATTGTAGGTCATATCAATAGATGCCGCCGCGCTGAAATAACTCAAAACCACAGGATGGAGATGTATTTTAACATTGTTGCTTTATTAAAACATACCTTCATTCACGGTTGGCTCAAGAGTAACGGGAGAGGAACTTGCTAACTCGGGAGAGGAACTAGGAACATCGCAGCAATGACATACCCGTGGGAACTCGTATTACACACTTGATCATAAACTTGCAGTCTCGTGCACAGCCACGAGTCTGTCCCTCGGGGTACCTCGTGGGTCAACTCGCACAGTGAGACAGGGCCATTAGAGTAGCTGGATAATTCAAGCCGTATCTCACATTTTCCACTCCCCTCATAAGACTTTTAGCCTCGTTAAATGCTTTCCGTTTCCTGGAAACTTCTGCTGAGTAATCTCGGTAGATACTGATCCTTTGTCCTTCGAATTCCAGGTTTCTGTTTCTCGAGGATTTTCGCATTATCTCGTCCAGGACATAGTCATATTGTAGCTTTATAATCATTTGTCTTGGAGGGGCGTTTACTCTTGTCTGACGTCTCCTGACTCTATGAGCACGGGCTAATAAAGGCTTTTGTTCCAGAGATAAGAGAGTTGTGAATTTGTGGAATTCCCTGCCACAGAGGGCAGCGGAGGCCAAATCACTGGATTGATTTAAGAGAGAGTTAGATAGAGCTCTAGGGGCTAGTTGAGTCAAGGGATATGGGGAGAAGGCAGGCACGGGTTATTGATAGGGGACGATCAGCCATGATCATATTGAATGGCGGTGCTGGCTCGAAGGGCCAAATGGCCTCCTCCTGCACCTATTTTCTATGTTTCTAAATAAGATTCCAAAGATACATCCTTTTATTCTGACACTGTGCTCTCTGGTCCGAGACTCTCCTACTAGTAGAAACATCCTTTTAGTTCGGAGATACAGCACAGAAACAGCACAATTCCAGTTGCACCAGAAAAAATAATTAAAAACCCTGGATACTTCAAATGACAACAATTAAAAGGAAAAGTCAGCAGAATTAATGAAAGAAGCAAACACAATTCAGTAGAGAGCAATAGTATTCTCACCGACCTCATGCCCTGGAGATGTAGATCCACATTAGACACAAAGGGAGAGTCCTGTCTCTACCCAGAGTACTGCTCCCACCCACAGCCCATGCCCACTGTTCCCATCCACGGCCCGGGACTGCTGCTCCCATCCACGGCCCGGGACTGCTGCTCCCATCCACGGCCCGGGACTGCTGCTCCCATCCACGGCCCGGGACTGCTGCTCCCATCCACGGCCCGGGACCGCTGCACTCAGTCATTCCCACAACTCCCCCCTTTTTTACACAGCAGCTGACAATTTTCTAATCAGCTCCAATGAAGCCAATGACCACATTAACCCTTCACCCACCAGTGGTCAATCAATGCACTTTGTTGCACACATCATGATATCCACCTGGGGCAGTAGTTGTTTGCGGGACAATAATTGCCCTCTGACTTGTTGCTCTTTGCACAAAGTGTCTGCTTGCATTTCCGTAAGTCAGAGACGACCACAACACACAGAATCAGAATTAGGCCATTCGGCCCATCGAGTCTACTCCACCATTCATGCATGGCTGATCTATCTCTCCCTCCCAACCCCATTCCCCTAACTTTGACACCCGTACTAATCAACAATTATCTATCTCTGCCTTAAATATAAATAATCCACTGACTAGGCGTCCACGCCATCTGTGGCAACGAATCCCACAGATTCACCACCCTCTGGTGAAATAAATTCCTCCTCATCTCCTTCCTAAAGGAATGTCCTTTAATTCTGAGGCTGTGCCCTCTGGTCCTAGACTGTCCCACTAGTGGAAACATCTTTTTAGTTTAGTTTAGAGATACAGCACGGAAACAGGCCCTTCAGCCCACAGAGTCTGTACCGACCAGTGATCACCCCGTACACAAGTTTAGGTTAGAGGTACAGCACGGAAACAGGCCCTTCGGCCCACAGAGTCCGTACCGACCAGTGATCATCCCGTACACTCGCACTATCCCACACACTAGGAACAGCTTTACAAACCCACGCAGGTCATGGGGAGAACGTGCAAACTCCGTACAAACAGCACCCGTGGTCAGGATGGAACCCGGGTCTCTGACGCTATGAGGCAGCAACTCTACCGCTGCACCACCATGCAAACCCATTTTTTGGCATTTTTCTATCCATTATTCCATTTTTTATTCCACACCAGCTCGCTGGTTCACAAATTGTTCACATTGAGAATATCAAACTGAGGGGAAACATTTCCACACAGAGTGTGGTGGGTGCATAGAACGAGCTGCCGGAGGAGATAGTTGAGGCTGAGACTCTCACTCTTGGACAGGTGCATGGATATGACAGGTTTGGAGGGATGTGGGACAAACATGGGCAGGTGGGACTAGTGTAGATGGGGCATGTTGGCCAGTCTGGGCAAGGTGGGCTGAAGGGCCTGTTTCCGTGACTCTGGGACTAGTGTAGATGGGGCATGTTGGTCGTGCGGGCAAGTTGGGCTGAGCGGCCTGTTTCCGTGACTCTGGGACTAGTGTACATGGGGCATGTTGGTTGGTGTGGGCAAGTTGGGCCGAAGGGCCTGTTTCTGCGACTCTGGGACGTGTAGATGGGGCATGTAGGCCGGTGTGGGCACATGGGGCTGAAGGAACGGCCTGTTTCCACTCTATTACATCAGTATTCACTTCTTCTCAAAAGAAAACTGCAATTCCTGTCAGAGTTACTCCAGGTTTTTGTGTCTATCTCCGGTTTAAATCAGCTTCTGCTGTTCCTTCCTAAACAAAATTCTATCTTGTGTTTCTTCTTACAATTTAATGTAATCATTTTCACAAATCATGTGAAATGGAAAATACTTCCGTCTCCAGATTTCAGGATTCATGCAGGTCATAAATTAAAATATCTGCCTGCCTGCAGCATGTGACTCGAACCATGCTTTAAAGCTTCTATTTATATACACCAGTCAATCTAATTATTTCATGCCTACAAAAGATCCAATAAAACCATCCTCTCCAGTCTGTCATTGCCGTCTAATCCTGTAAACATGTGGCAACAAAATCACCAGATCCCTTTGTGAGGGATAAAGTGATTAAACCCCACTATTGTAAGGTGCTTTAAAGAGGATTCAAACCGATAGGGGCCAGGGAGAGGGTTCTGACACAGCTGTGTATAAACGTTACCAGACCCATCCTTGAGAAAGAAGTAATAGCATTGTATAGCGGTAGAAGGGAGTGATGTAGAGAGCTCCCTATCAGTAGAATGGGGTGATAGATGGGACCCTTGCCACTATAGCTTAGCTTTAGTGCTGATATAGGAGGACTGAGAGAGTTCACTTGGAGGTGAGTAAAACTAGGATAGGTCATGAACAACTGAGCATGCTTAATAAAATAAATGAATAATACAACACACCCCTGGTCAAGAAACTGCTCATTACCATGAACATGTGATGTATGATGTGGGAGGTACTGGGGGAAGTACCTACAGGTTGTCCACCTCAGTGTCTGATTGGAGCGGGTCCAAGGAGGGGGGGTTGGATGTAAAATAGTAAGATTAAACGAGAACTTACCAGTTCGAAGTTTGATCGTTATTTTATGAGGAGTTACGATGAGGGATTACGTGAAGAACCCGCCTCACGCTGGCAACGGCATACTTCAAAGCAGCGGCATGAAAAACACAGAACACCAAAAGCCGGAGTAACATAGTAAGGCTTCATAAAAAGACTTAGAACTACCATTTGATCATTTATTTTATGAGGGCGGGAGTGGAGGGCACGTAATCCCTCATCGTAACTCCTCATAAAATAACGATCAAACTTCGAACTGGTAAGTTCTCGTTTAATCTTACTATTTTACTTCGGAGTCACGTGAGTGACTACGTGAAGATTTTAAAGCTTTCTGTGTTTTTCATGTCGTAGAATTAATCCGTACGACAGTCCGGCTAAGTAAACACATACATGAGAAACCAGACTAATGTTGATCATTTCACAATTAACTTTTTTTAATGGTTTAAAGACCATATAATAACCCTCCTTATATCTGAGGGAAATGATTACAAGCGATAAAAGATAGAAGTGACTACACAACTGATTATAGCAATTAATAGTAAACAAAGCAGGTGATTATAGTGCTCCCAACACCGCGTGTCCAAAGCTTGTCATAGTGTGAAACAGGTTTATTGTAGAACTTTGAAAAAGTTTCTTCTTTACTCCACCCTGCGACTTTTAAAATATGCTCGAGAGGTACGTCCCGCCCCTTCGCCGCGGACGTAGCTGCCGCCCTGGTGGAGTGAGATTTGAACACATCAGTGTCTACTCCCGCTAAAACCAACACCTGTTTCAACCATTTTGAGATAGTTTGAACTGAAGCTTTTGTGTGTGGTTTTTTGTGCGTAACCATTAACGTTTTTTCATTTCCTCGAAGGGGTGTCAGTAACTTTAATATATTGGTTCAAATGTTTAACCACACACAAAGTAGGATCAATATGATAAGCTTGAAAGGTTTACCTTTGTTCCAGATCTCCCTGGTCTGCTTTGTTTGATCAGATCGTAAACATTTAGAACACAACATTATCTGTAGTCACATGCATACAGTCTAAACGCAACATTGTAAAGTTTGCACTCTTTGAGCTGAGACCAGTGACATTAACATAATTAATTTCAATGTCAATCTTTCCAATGTCAACCCTTCATTGGAGTCCATTGTCTAAGTAGTGTAAGTACAATGCTCACATCCAAATCTCTGTGTATCTTGGTTTGGGTGGATTAATATTAAAGATTCCTTTCATGAATCTAGATATTAATGGATGCGACCCAATTGATCTCTGATCAGTCATAAGTCCTAAATAGGACGACAAGGCACTGCGTGCAGTGTTAATGGCACTGTAACTTAAATGTTGCTCAAAATGCAAATGGCAAGGAATTCCAAAACATTTGCAATATTTACAGTATCATAAGAAATATTTGACTGTGTGCAAAAGTCTTCCCATTTCTTAATATGTGTCATATATTGCTTTTGTGTGCTATCTCGCCATGATGCGACTATAACTTCCATAGTTTTGTCGACAATCCCAGCTCCTGTAGTGGTCTGGTCAAAACCTGCAGATTAATAAATTCATATATGCATACAATGGGGTAAATTTCTTTAGTTACCGGATTAGTCAAGATATCACTACAGTTAGGAATCGACATATATGGTTCTTTAATCATATTCAGCATTACTGGGAACCAAGGTTGAGTTGGCCAATTTGGAACTACCAACAATCCAGAAGCAGAATCTTGTTCTATCTTTCTTCAGGCATCTCTGAATCAAAGCAAATGGTGGAAAAGCATAAAAGAACATCTTTCCCCAGTGTAATGAAAAAGCATCTACTGCTACTGCATCTGGATCGTGTTCCCAAGACACATAAGTAGGCAATTGATGATTAAGCCTAGATGCAAACAAATCAATTTCTGGCAACCCAAATCGGTTCACAATATTCTTAAATATTGCTGGCTTAAGCATCCATTCCGTATTATCTTTAAAAATCCTGGACCTTTCATCTGCTACCACATTGTCCTTACCTGGAATGTAGCTTGCTGAAATCCATATTTGGCGACCAATACACCATTGCCATATCTCATTGACCAGACAATCACATGATACTGATCTAACTCCCCCCATGTGATTAATGTATGCAACAGCCGTTTTATTGTCTAACTGTATTAACACATGTAGACCTTGTCTAGCACAACAATATGCTTTAAGTCCATAAAAAGCACCCAATAACTCCAAATAGTTAATACCATAAGCTTGAAGAAACTCTTCTTCTTGAGCTTTCCATCTACCTCCACAACTGGAGGACGAATCTGTAGCCCCCCCATCTGAGAGCACTAGCATCCATTTGTAAAAACCATTTCAGGCTGTTCAATCATGATATTCTTAGCAGCTTGTGGGACATTTTCAACCCACCATTGTAATTCCAACACGGCTTCTTTTGTTAATTGCATAGGCCTGTCAAAGTGACCTGCCTTCTCTTTAAGAGCCCTTATTTTGTCCCTTTGAAGATTTTGATAATGTAATGGACCAAATTCCACTGCCGGAAATGCTGCTACCAGTTTACCAATGGTTTTCGCCACTTCTCGGATGGAGGGATAAGGTTTGTGAATGAGGTAATTACAAGTCATCAAAATGTCATTGGCCTTCTCTGTTGGCAAAGTAACTAACATAGTCACTGAGTTAATTACAAACCCCAAAAAGTTAATTGTTTGTGCTGGCTGCAGCTGGGACTTAATTGGATGAATCAAGAACCCTAGCTTTTCAAACAAAGCTTTAGTAACTGAAACTGAGTGCTCAGCTGACTCTTGAGTATCATTAATTATCAGAATATCATCCAGATAAGCCATAACAATGTGTTTCTGTGCTCTTAATTGGGCTAAAACTGGTTTCAACAGTTTTGTAAGAGTCTAGGAGCCGAACTCAATCCATTTGGTTAAAGCTTTAAACTGCCATAATTGTCCCAGCCAATTAAATTTTAAGTACCTCCTGAAGAATTGATGAATTGCTACAGAATAATAGGCATCCTTCAAATCAATCTTAGCCATATAACACCCTGCTGAGATATAAGATATTTTGCAGTACTGAATGTCTCCATCTTAAAATGTTTGTATTCTACAAACTTATTTAGATCTGTAAGGTCCAGAATAATTCTGCAACCACCATCTTTTTTATCTCTTCGAAATATTAGAGACAAATTGATGCTTATGTTCATAAGTCTTTTCAATTACGCCTTTTCCAGATAATTTGTCAATTTCCACATTAATCTCCATTCTTTCCTCTGCAGAAAAACACATAAGCATAAGCAGGTTTATTCTGTAGAGGAGGATTAACCCTTCTTTAAAAATAATAATGGCTCCCGAAACTGCTTGTAATACATATCGATCAGAAGTAATGTTAAGCCAGGCATTATAAAAATTTTTGCAATCTCCCTCCAACTGGAGAGTCATCCACAGTTTCTTTAAGGATATAAGTCTTTAATACCTCTCCGTATGAGCGTGGTGGTCTCCTCTTCCCGAATACAGGGAAGCACTCGCCTGCACAGCACGATAGTATTTTCGTGACAAACTTCTGCTCTATAACGAAAATCGAAACCCCTTCGGGTCGAAAAAAAACCCTTCTTTGTCCAAAGACAAAAGGTTTAACATTGCTAAAATATTTAGCTTCTTCATCCAACTCTTTCAGCTGTTTCGGCAGATTTTCTCCAAACAAATACCCAGGAGCTTGAACACCACTTTCTTGACACAGGCTTGCAAACCTAGGGTGAAATATGGGCCGAATCGCCATTTTCCTCATACAATTAATTTCATTGAACGAATTATACAATAAGCCCAAAGTATCCTTTTGAATCTTTTCCATTTCCAGATTCTCCATTTGCCTGCCATAGGCCGTAATGGCAGCAGAAATTAATTTGAGCACCTTTTGAAACTTCACTTCTTGGGCTCTCATACTTGGAGTCATAGACGTCCATATCATCGGATTCACCGTAGGCACTTCCAATGAGGCACAATTTCTTGGAGCTTTATATAATTCTGATGTTTCATTCATCACAGAATTGTGAAGTTGGTGAGATACCATATAATTTATGTTGGCAGCTAGGTTTTCTTCCATAGCCTCACCACTTTCTTCAGGTATAGCAAAATCTTGTGCTATCCCAGGCACATTAGGCCTTTTCTTTTTACTTTGTGGTGTGCTTTCAAAAGCCATATAACCACCAGCAGGGTCTGCCTTCTGCAGCCCTAAATCAATTGGGATATCACCCCATGAGACTTCTTCCAGCCCAAATCCTGGGTCCGGAGTATCATATTCCCAACTTGGCCCACAGCCATATTCATCATATTCAAACCCTCAGGGATTTTTTGGGATTCATCTGGGTACTGTGACCCTTGTCTCATAATTGTTTGGAGAACTTTCTCCATATGCTCCATTTTTTAGCCACATAGTTTTATTGTCTGGAGGTCTTTCAGTATCAGAGTCATCAGAAACCACGGGCCTCTCAGATTTCTTTTTGCATTTTTTAGGAACATTTTCCTCCGTGGTTATTATTTCTGGAGAATCGGAAACTCACTATCGGGTAAATCGGCGGCCAACGGTATCGGAACGGGTCCGCACTAACTTCGCGTCCCGTATTTTTACTTTCACCCCGGGGAAGATCTTTTTACCCGCGAAAACTTCTTTCCCGATTTCTCCATTTTCCTTTAATAATCAGTGCTCAATCAGCACGTTAACGTGGCTCTAAATTTTACTTTTGGTTTTGTTTGCTGGAGCCACCCAGCGTAACCTAAAAAAACGCCCGATCTAACTGCACTTACCTGCGGGCCGTTCCGACCGCTGCGAGGAGCTGCTCCTTACTGCAGCTCCTCCTTCCGCCGTCAGCGTTGACGTCATGCCGTTGCCAGCGTGAGGCGGGTTCTTCACGTAGTCACTCACGTGACTCCGAAGTAAAATTGTGTGTATAAAGTTGGATGACTTTTCTGACTTCGGTGTGTCTCAACTTGGAGAGGCACCCGACTCTGCAGACTCGTAAATATTTTTTTGTTTTGTAAGATATTTTTATTAGAAGTAATTACATATTAAGAAGAAATATAAAATCCAATTTAAAACAAAAGAAAATATTAACGTCACATACATTCTTAATATTTTTAAAATTAAACAATCAATCTTATTTGTACTTCTATAATTTTCTTTTTTATTTTATAGCAGTAGGAAATAAAAAAGAGAAAAAGAAAAGGAAAAAAAAAGAGAGAGATAAACTGATTGAGTGGAATATTAAACAAGATATTCTTCAATGGAGATATATTTATGATCTATTGTCTATAATTCTTCATCCATTCATACATTCAGGCTTCTGTCATGGCTTCGAACCGGACCATCTTGACCCTTTAAATATTCAATAAATGGAGACCATATTCCTCTGAACTGGTCCAGCCTGTCCATCAGGGCAAGCCTTAATCGTTCCAAGTGTAACGTCTCCGACATTTCTGTAATCCACATTTTAGTTGTGGGGGAAGTAGGACCTTTCCAAAATCTTAGTATTAATTTTTTACCAATTATTAAAACTATAAACCGATAAAAAATTATTTTATTGTGTTGTTAATATCTGATTTGTTTCCAGTATTCCCAATATAATTAGTTTTGAGTCTGGAATCAACTTTGCATTAACTACAATTGAGATTATCTTTAAAATTTCTATCCAAAAATTAGTGATTTTTATACATTTTGTGAATGAATGCGTTAAATTAGCTTCTAATTGTTGACACTTATCACATATTGCGGACACATTTGAGAGAAAATTCTATTTAATTTGGACTTTGAGAGATGTAATCTATGTATAACTTTAAATTGTATCAAGGAGTGTCTAGCATTTAATGAACAATGATGTATATATTGTAAACTTTCATTCCATACTTCTCTACTGATTACTTGACCTAGTTCATTTTCCTATGCTTGTCTATATTTATCCGTATTTGGTAAATCATTTTCCAATAAAATATTATAAAATATATGATATTAATTTCTCTGTATTCGGATGTTTATTTAAACATTCATCTAAAATTTCTGTCTTTCTATTCCTAAAATCCAGTGTATTTGATTTAACATAATCTCTAATTTGTAGATATCGAAAAAATATTCTTTAAAATGTAATCCATAATTTTGTTTTGTAATTCCTGAAATGAGAAGAAATAAGTTTTCCCTATAAAGATCACCGATCTTATTTATTCCATAGTTCTTCCATTTTAAAGAAACCTTTGTCCATCAGTGAAGGTTTAAAAGAAATATTGTTTACTATTGGAAGAGCTAGTGGTACATTCTGTAATTGTAATGTTTTTTTTAATTGTTTCCAAATACGTATTTCCACTTTCTATTAATGGGTTTTCTTTATAAAGTTTTTTCTTATGTATTGGAGTATTAGCAAATAAAATTCGAAACTAATTTCAAAAGGGGTACAGTCTTCTTTTTCCATCTTTTACCAATTTGCTTGTTTATCTAGTTCACCCAACCAAAAATTCTTATTTTTTATATTAACTGCCCAATAATAAAACATAAAATTAGGCAGTGCAAAGCCACCATTTATTTTTGATTTACATAGATGCTTTTTAATTATTCTATGATTCTTATAATCCAAATAAAATTAGTAACCATGGAGTCCACTTTCTTAAAGAAATTTTTAGGAAGATATATCGGGATCATTTGAAACAAATATAGTAATTGTGGAAGAAAAATCATTTTTATCGCGTTAATCTTACCTAACATTGAAATAGGTAATGTTTTCCAATATTGAATATTCTTAAGTTTTATTCAATAAGGGTAAAAAAATTAGATTTAAATAATGAATTATATCTTTTTGTTACATAAATTCCAAGATATAATTTTTTTCATTTGCAATCTTAAAAGGGTATTGTTGTAATATATGTAAATTATTTCCCATTATTGGCATAAGTTCACTTTTATTCCAATTAATTCTATATCCTGAAAACGATCCAAATTGAGTTATTAAAATCTAACAAGTTAGGAAGACTAATTTCTGGTTTTGTGATATAAAAGTAATACATCATCTGCGTACAATGAGATTTATTTTCAGTTTCTTTAGTTTATTCATACCCATTATATTTCAGGGGTTTGATCTCACAGATTTTGCTAATGGTTCTATTACAAGTGCAAACAGTAGTGGGAGATAAAGGGCAACCTTGTTACAACCTCGGAATAAGTTACATTTAGTTGTTAACACTTGGTTAATTAATATTCTAGCTGTTGGTCTAGTATATAGTAATTTAACCCAAGTTATAAACTTCTCTCCCAATTGAAAAAAAATTCCATAACCGAAAAAAATAAGTAAGACCATTCAATCTGATCAAAAAGCTTTCTCTGCGTCCAACGAGATAATTGTATAAATCCTTAGTGATATTTCTTTTCGAGTATTATAATATTAAATAATCTTCTCAGATTATTTGAAGAGTATCGTTTTGGTATAAATCCCGTTTGATCTGAATGAATTAGTTTATTAATCACTTTGTTTAGTCTTTGTGCTAATATTTTTGTTAATATTTTTTGATCAGTATTTAAAAGAGGTATAGCTCTATATGACCCTTGGGTCATCGAGATTTTTATCTAAATTTAGGTATAAGGGTTATAATAGATTCATTTAAATGTATCTGGTAATTTCTGTTGTGTATAAATGTGTTCATATAGTGTCTTCAAACGTGGGGCTATCATATCATAAAATATTTTATAAAATTCTGCCTCCAATACCATCTGGTCCTGGAGTTTTTACCATTTTTTAATGATCTAATAGTTTCTTTCAATTTCTTTAGTAGTTATTTCGACATTTAATAATTCCCTATCTTTCTAAATCTAGTACATTTAGATTACAATTTTTTAGAAATGTTTCTACTCCTATACGATTTTTCTTTTGTTTTAGCTGAGTATAAATTTTTTTATAATATTGCAAAAATCTCTCGTTTATATCTTTAGTTTTTGTGTTAGTATTGGTCCATTATCAGAGATTTGATCCTATATATTAATTTTTTCTCCTTCCAATTTTCTTAACTGACGAGCCAATAGTTTATGTGGTTTATCACCGAATTCAAATTGTATTTGTTTGGTATATTGGTATAGTTTTACAACTTGATCTGGACTGTATTTTATTTAGTTTATATTTCAATGCCAAAATTTTATTATGTTTTGTCGTTAGTTGGGTTTTAATACGGGCGTTCTCTGTATCTAATTGTTTAATCTCTCTTTCCAATGCTGTTGTAGCTTCCTATTCTCTTTATTATAAAATACTTGAGAAGATATCATAATTCCCCAAACATAGGCCTTTAAAAGTTTCTCATAAGAGGGGATGATGATATTTCTGGTGTATCATGTTGTTTCAAAGAAGATCTAGATCTGTTTTGTAATATATTCTTGAGTTATTTTGTTCCTTTTAAAATTTGTGGATTAAATCTCCATTTGATCTTGTTTTTCCATTTTACCTGTTAGTTTCATCTTGTAAAAGTTAATGGTGCGTGATCTGAAATTATAATTATTATGATATTTTGAATTATACGTAAGTGGAATAAGTTTTAAAATCTACCAGAAAATAATCTATTCTTGAATAAGTTTTATGTATGGGCTGAGTAAAATGAGTATTCGCTAGTCCTGTTGGATTTTGCAATCTCCATACATCTTTTATATTACTGGTGTCTATATATGCATTTATTAACTCACTGGAGTGTGATTTAAGTTTTTGTTGTTTTGATGATCTTATCCCAATAAGGGTCAAGTGTTGCAAATTTAAATCTCCTCCAATTATTAGATTATGTTGTGATAATTCAGGGATTGTATTAAATAATTTTTTTTTTTAAATCGCGGGCTGTATCAAAATTTGGGCCATATATATATTAACTAAAAATGACTTTTTGTGTATATAATTCTCCTATTTACATAAATATATCTACCGTCACTATCTGTTATTATTGAAGTTATGGTTTAAATGCAGTTACCTTTACGAATTAATATTGCTACACCTCTAGATTTGTGTGTAAAAGAAGATGTGATATACTTTATCAATCCATTTGGCTTTTAGTCTATGTTCTGCCTCTTTTTTCAAGTGGTGTCTCCTTGGATAAACGCAACATCTATTTTAAGTGCTTTTAAATATGCTAATACCTTACCCCCTCTTAATTGGTTCGTTAATACCTTTAACATTCCAGCTACAAAAACGTTATTCCTCCATTCCCCATATTTGTATGTAGGTCTTGCATCATTTATCTAAAGGGATGTATACCAGAGCAAATGGTACAGCTCGACACACCAGGACCTTACACCTGAACCCTGAACAGACGAATTTCAAGACTCTTGATTTTCTCTCATATATATATATCTCCTTTGTATTAATTGATGATTCCACTTAGATATAAAGTAATAATAGTAATAATTATAAATGGTAGTAAAAAAAGGGATAGATTAAGAGATTAGTAAAGTGCTCAAGAAAGAAAAAAAAAACTACATCTAGTATGTGGTAGTTAGTGTTAGCCAATACTAACATGGCTAGCAGTCATGACTTCCGTGTTGAATGTTAATTGTTATTCCATCTCCATGATTCAGTAAATTAATATTACCAAAAAAAAGAGATTATTATTAAAACCGGGGATATTAAACTATGATATATAAAAAGTTCATAGTCAGGTATAATAGTAAGATTAAATGAGAACTTACCAGTTCGAAGTTTGATCGTTTATTTTATGAGGAGTTTACGATGAGGGATTACGTTGAAGAACCCGCTCACGCTGGGCAACGGCATACTTCAAAGCAGCGGCATGAAAAAAACACAGAACACCAAAAGCCGGAGTAACCATAGTAATAAGGCTCATAAAGACTTAGAACTACCATTTGATCATTTTATTTTATGAGGGTGGGAGTGGAGGGCACGTAATCCCTCATCGTAACTCCTCATAAAATAACGATCAAACTTCGAACTGGTAAGTTCTCGTTTAATCTTACTATTTTTACTTCGGGAGTCACGTGAGTGACTACGTGAAGATTTTAAAGCTTTCTGTGTTTTTTATGTCGTAGAATTAATCCGTACGACAGTCCGGCTAAGTAAACACATAATGAGAAACCAGACTAATGTTTAGATCATTTTCACAATTAAACTTTTTTAATGGTTTAAAAAGACCATATAATAACCCTCCTTATATCTGAGGGAAATGATTACAAGCGATAAAAGATAGAAGTGACTACACCACTGATTATAGCAATTAATAGGAAACAAAGCAGGTGATCATAGTGATCCCAACACCGCGTGTCAAAGCTTATCATAGTGTGAACAGGTTTATTGTAGAACTTTGAAAAAGTTTCTTATTTACTCCACCGTGCGATTTTTAAAATATGCTCGAGAGGTACGTCCCGCCCCTTCGCGCGGACGTAGCTGCCGCCCTGGTTGGAGTGAGATTTGAACACATCAGTGTCTACTCCCGCTAAAAGCAACACCTGTTTCAACCACTTTGAGATAGTTTAAACTGAAGCTCTTGTGTGTGGTTTTTTGTGCGTAACCATTTAACGTTTTTTCATTTCCTCGAAGAGTCTCAGTAACTTTAATATATTGGTTCAAATGTCTAACCGCACACAAAGTAGGATCAATATGATAAGCTTGAAAGGTTACCTTTGCTCCAGATCTCCGTGGTCTGCTTTGTTTGATCAGCTCGTAAACATAGAACACAATATTATCTGTAGTCACATGCATACAGTCTAAACGCAACATTTGTAAAGTTTTGCATCTTGAGCTGAGTAACAGACAGTACACTTCTTTAACATTATTAATTTCAATGTTAATCTTTCCAATGTCAATCCTTACAATTGGAGTCCATTGTCTAAGTAGAGTAAGTACAATGCTCACATCCCAAATCTCTGTGTATCTTGGTTTGGGTGGGATTAATGTTAAAGATTCTTTCATGAATCTAGATATTAATGATGGTGACGCAATTGATTTCTGATCAGTCATAAGTCCTAAATAGGATGACAAGGCACTGCGTGCAGTGTTAATGGCACTGTAACTTAAATGTTGCTCAAAATGCAAATTGGCAAGGAATTCCAAAACATTTGCAATATTCACAATATCATAAGAAATATTTGATTGTGTGCAAAATTCTTCCCATTACTTAATATGTGTCATATATATTGTTTTTTGTGTGCTATCTCGCCATGATGCGACTATAATTTCCATCGTTTTGTCCGATAATCCCAGCTCCTGCAGTGGTCTGGTCAAAACCTGTAGATTAATAATTCATATAATGCATATAATGGATAAATTTCTTTTAGTTACTGGACGAATCAAAATATCACTACAGTTAGGAATCGACATATATGGCTCTTTAATCATATTCAGCATTACTGGGAACCAAAGTTGAGTTGGCCAATTTGAACTACCAACAATCCAGAGGCAGAATCTTTGTTCTATCCTCTTCAGACATCTCTGAATCAAAGCAAATGGTGGAAAAAGCATAAAAGAACATATTTCCCCCCAGTTTAACGAAACAGCATCTACTGCTACTGCATCTGGATCGTGTTCCCCAAGACACATATTTAGGTAATTGATGATTAAGCCTTGATGCATACAACCTTGATTTTTTATCTGCCTCCACATTGTCTTTAACCGGAATGTAGCTTGCTGAAATCCATATTTGGCGATCAATACACCATTACCATATTTATTGACCAGACAATTCACATGATACTGATCTAACTCCCCCCATGTGATAAATATATGCAACAGCCGTATTATTGTCTAACTGTAGTTAACACATGTACACCTTGTTTAGCACAACAATATGCTTTTAGTCCATAAAAGCAACCCAAAAACTCCAAATAGTTAAAACCATCAACTTGAAGAAACGCTTCTTCTTGAGCTTTTTCATCTACCTCCACAATTGGAGAGATGAATCTGTTGCTCCCCATCCGAGAGCACAAGCATCTGTTTGTAAAACCATTTCAGGCTGTTTAATCATGATATTTATTAGCAGCTTGTGGGACATTTTTTAACCCAACCATTTGTAATTCCAACACAGCTTCTTTTTGTTAATTACATAGGCCTGTCAAGTGGCCTGCCTTCTCTTTGAGAGCTCGTATCCTTGTCCGCTTCGAAGATTTTGATAATGTAAAAAATGAACCAAAAATTCTACTGCAGGAAACGCTGCTACCAGTTTACACCAATGGTTTTCACTATTTCTCGGATGGAAGGATAAGGTTTGAATGAGATAATTACAAGTTACCAAAATATCATCGACTTTATTGTTGGTAAAGTTATTAACATAGTCACTGAGTTAATTACAAACCCCAAAAGTTAATTGTTTGTGCTGGCTGCAGCTGGACTTAATTGGATGAATCAAGAACCCTCTTCTTCTTCTTCTTCTTATAGGATTCCGGCAGTGTAGACGCTGCTAAGCGTATTACTGCCCTCACAGGTCAAAATTTGAACTAAATTCTTACATACAGTCCTGTAACATGCAGGAATTGAAGAACAGTGCCCTGGATATCAGCTGATGTTTCTCACTGTGCCCAAACAAAGATAAAACAGAAAAAGCCTCAACTCCAAGTCCTGTCCAGTCTAGCAAACAATGCCTTTCTTGCTATCCTATACTTTTTTACATTCTAGGAAAACATGTCTTAAACTGTCTCCTTACTCCCACATTTACACAAGCCAGAAACATGTTCCCTACAATGCACAAACAGTAATTTAAACCCACAATGTCCAAACCTCAATCTACACAGTCTAACTGAGTCCCTACGGGACAGAGATGTACAGAAACATATTTTTCTAACTTCAGCTTGTACCGAAAAGTAGTGTCTACCCCTGACTTCCTTTTCCCATCCTCTCTGCCATTCTTTTGTTAAGCCCTCTTTAATTATTTCTCTCAGTTCCACTCTCCCCAATAATACATGGATATCTATTTCTCTTCTTAAACTCTCCTTTGCTATGAGGTCCACCTGCTCATTCCCCCTCACCCCAGCATGCCCGGGAACCCAGCAAAGCGTGATGTTACACACAAACCCAATTTCTAGAAAACACACTCAAGATTCATTTAGAATGTCAGGACGAGCGTTAGATTTCCCTACTCTTAAAGTTTCAAGAGCAGCTGCAGAATCAGAACAAATAATGACTTCTCTAAACTGGCTTCCTCAATCCACCATAGAGGCCCATTGAATTGCCATTAATTCAGTCGTGAGAACAGAGCTTCCATCAGAAATGCGTCGGCCAAATCTTCAACCCAAGCTGCTCCACATACACGCCAAACCCAGCTCTCCCACTAACTGGATCTTTAGATCCATCTGTAAAAACAATCAAAGTGCTCTCACTGATTGAATTAAGATATTTCCACTATTCTTGGAGTCACCTCGCGCTTATCTTTTTCCTGAAGAAAAGCAAGCTCAATAAACAGTTCAGGAAGAACCCAATAAGGCACAGGTAACCATATTTGTATGCTCTATAATACCCCCTTGTTCCAAACCCAGCTTCCTAGCCCACTGATTTATAATGACAAAAAAATGTGTTATATTTGTTACCCATCATCAACCTCTTGCAACAAACACCTTGCTGGGAAGGTATCATTACACCCACAAAGTTTAGCCCAATGTAACCCTAGCTTAATGCGCCTTAACCATAAGGGCATTTCTCCCATTTTCAACAATCAGGGCAGGGACTGGGGAAGTTCTGAAGGCTCCACACAGCCAAAGCCTCAAAGCCTTTGCCTGCAACACATCTAGCCTAGCCAGAACAGTTTTAGACGCAGACCCATACACAAAACACCCGATAGCTCAACAGAAGATCTGATCATGGCCTGATAAATTAGCAGCATTGTCTCCCTGTCAGCCCCCCACTCACACCCAACCAGAACTTCTCATAACATTCAGAACTTTTTCACATTTCAACACAATTTTACCCACATGCACAGCCCAAGTCATTTACGCTCTTCAAACCCAAACACCCAAAAACTTTAAAAACCTTTACCTTCTCCAATTAGAGACCCATACATATACAACCCTATCTTAGGTAACTTTTCTTTTAAAACCAAATACCATATTTTAGTCTTAGAGGCAGAGATTTTAAAGCCCCATGTGTTCCCCCATTCCTCTACAGACACTAACACTCTTTGAATCTGTTTTAAAACCAAACTCTACATTACGACCTCTTTTCCAGATGGCCCGTCATCTGCAAACAAAGACAGACCAAATCCTCTCTCTAATTTACAAAATATGTCATTTATCATGATATAAATAAAACTGGACTGATAACACTTCCCTGCGGGGTTCCATTCTCTATCTCTACAGTCTCTGATGTGACACTACCAACCATTACTTGTATTGTTCTATTCAATAGAAAATCCTTAATCCAGTTGAACATTCGTCGACCCCTGACTCCCTAGTCAAAAATTTTAATCATTAATCCCTCCTTCCACAAAGAATCATATGCCTTCTCAATATCAAGGAATACACTCACTACTATTTCCTTGCTTCTAAATGCCCTTTTAATATCCTGATCCAAAACTGATACAGACTCCATTGTAGACCTTCCATTCCTAAAAACCATTCTGTACATCAACAAATAGTCCTCTAGTTTCTAAAAAATAAACTAGTCTGTTGGTTACCATCCTCTCCATAATTTTACAGAGCACTGCTGTGAGCGCTATAGGTCGATAAGAGCTAGGGTCAGATGCCTCTTTGCCCGGTTTTAAAATAGGGACCACGACTGCATGTTTCCATTCCTTTGGCAAATAACCCTCTGCCCACACAGTATTAAACAAAGCTAAGATTTCATCAAGTACAATATCATCCAGATGTTTAAATAACTCATACGACAACCTATCTCACCCGGGGAGGTATTTGCCCCGGACATAATTGCATCCTTCAACTCTTTTATGGTAAAAAAAATCCAGATTAAAGGTATTATCATTTTCTAAACTCCTCTCCAGCTTCCACTGATTAACTGCCATCAGCTCGATTCTCTTTCTACACCTCTCCACTCCCATGCTCTCCGATCTATGCACTGCTTGAAAACTGTCAACACACATGTCTGCTTTTTCCTTATTGGAAACTGCTACCACCTCACCCTTCTGCAACACTGGGTAACAAACTCCTTTTATATACTCCTGACATTCTACGCACAGCTGACCCACAAAATGCCTTACTGGAGTTTCAGGGCCTAACGTACCACAAAACTTCCTCCCAACTATTCCTCTTTGCATCCTTTACAACTCGTCTTGCTACTTGCCCTTAGCCGCTTGTACTCCATTGCATTGACCACAATTGGATACTTTCTTAATTTTCGATAGGCTAATATTCCTGTTCCTTACAGCTTCATCACATTCTTTATTCCACCAAGGAACAGACATACGGGATCTAGGTTCCTGCTTCACAGGAATAGTACAACAAGCTGCCTCATGAATCATGAGACTAATAGAAGTATTCCAACTATCTACAGAACCCTCACTATTAACCTCTCCAACTAAACTTTGAGCCTTCTCTTGGAATTTATCCCATTTGGCCTGAGAAAAGTTATATCTAGGAATTTTCTTTTCCACTTCTCTCACTCAAATCCCTACCAAACCTACATAAAATTGGATAATGATCACTACCCAGTGTATATCTATCCATTACATCCCATTCACCCATTCTTGCTAAGTTAGATGAAGCAATTGATAAATTCTATGTGACTGCAGGTGTTTCTCACAATATTATACCTAGACGGCCTTCCATCATTTAACAATACCAACTTATACTTATCTAGAAATTCTTCAACAATAACACCATTTTTATCCCTATGATCACTACCCCATAAAGGATTATGTGCATTAAAATCTCCAATCCATATAACGGGACACCTTACCTTCTCCATTATCTCATCAAAATCTGACAATATCAAGGGTTGACAGGGGTTATAATAATTTATCGTACAGTAATAGAATTTCTGACTGCTCCAAAACCACTCCACAGCCAAACCTCAAGATTAGAATTAATGTCAACTTTCCTATACTGCAACCCAGTCATAACAAAAGTTGCACAACCCCCACCCTGATCTATCAGACCTATCTAATCGCACACAATCATAAACTGGGATTACAAAATCTAGACAGGGCTTTAACCATGTCTTGGATACATATTAATTGTGGTGCTTCTTTAAATTCATCAACAAATCTCTTTAATTCTTGACCATTTCCAATCAGGCTCCGGGCATACCATTGAAGTATTTAAAACATTATGATGTTAATGAGGATCATCATCATCCACATTACTGACATACTCCATACTGCTAGCTCTCGACAACTGTGGCCTCTCCATACACTGACTCTCCGTCATGTATTGATGCAACTTTTCTGGCAACTGCTTTACACTAAGGAACCTTTCAGCTGCCCCCACCACTAACCTGAGGATATCTGACCGGTTAGCTGCTTTCTTAGCTCCTACCAACACATCAGAAACAAAAGACAGAAATGACTCCTTATTAAAAATCAACATGTCAGATGGAAAAGCCGATGGCAAGTTTGGCACAGTGATCTGGCTTCCTAGCACCACTCTAGTCCCAGCGCTCACATCTCCGCATTCTCTAGCCACTCTTTTGAACTGCCTCTGCATATGACACATTGTTCCTGATCCTTCACTTCCTGCACTCTCTCGCCTGAACAACACGCCACAACCATGAAACCATGCTTGCATGATCCCCATCACAGTTTGGGCACTTAGGATCCTCTGCCTTGCAATTTTCTATTGCATGATCTCCACCGCACTTTGCGCACTTTCTTCTACCCCGACAAGACCCAGCAACATGTCAAAACCTCTGACAGTTATAGCAGCGCAACGGAGGTTTAATGTACTCCCTCACTTGATACGCCATACTCCCAAGAAACACTCTCTGTGGCAGTACTTCATCTTTGAACATAAGCAGGACCGGCGGGTCCCCGACTCCATTCTACTACTCTTAAAATCTCACAACATCGGTTACCTGGCCCCCTTAACGTTTTCCTAAATCTCCTTCTCAGACAAGCCCAGCATACTTCCCATACACCACTCCCGTTTTTCCCTGCTGTCTTCCTCTAGGGACCAAACTCTCCACCTTGACCACCAATTTCCCCCACACCCCTAGCATCATTAAAACTGTTTTCTGTCTTTGCAACAAACTCTTAACATCCCATTATACAGAATCTTGGCCTGAAAATCCTTGCCTATCTGACTCTCCAAAGCAGTGGTAATTTTTAATGGATTCACTGCTCTAAATCCTGCATCTCCTTGATTTGCTCCTTTAACTTAAACAGCACGACAAATTCTTCAATACTTCTAATTTCTCCTAAACTTTATTTCCGTCATCTTCTGACATTTCGGGTCTTTCGCTTGATGCCTCTCTCTTAGATCCCCCCTTTTCCTTCCCTACAATCTGCCACCCCAACCACCCTTAGCCCCACCATTCCCTGAAGCCATGGGCCTCTAGAACCCCTCCATACTTAACACTAATCTAATTCTACTAATACTAATCCTACTACTAATGAAAAAGAAATAGGAAGAAAAACATCCACCCTCCAACTCAGCTCTTGCTGTCTCTCCCGAACACTCCCTCCCTCTCGACGTGCTCAAACTCTGTTCTAATCAAGAACCCTAGCTTACCACAAAGCTTTAGTAACTGCAAACTGAGTTTCTCAGCTGACTCTTGATAATCACTAATGATCAGAATGTCATTGAGATAAGCCATAAAATGTGCATTTGTGCTCTTATGCTGGGCTAAACTGGTTTCAACAGTTTCGTAAAGAGTCTAAGAGCTGAACTCAGTCCATTTGGCAAAGCTTAACTGCCATAATTGTCCCAACCAATTAAATTTTAAGTACCACCGAAAAAACTGATGCATAGGTACAGAATAATAGCGTCTTTTCATCAATCTTAGCCATATAACAACCTGCTGAATTAAATATTTTGCAGTATTCAATGTCTCCATTTTAAAATGTTTGTATTCTACAAACTTATTTAGATCTGTAAGGTCCAGAATACTTCTGCAAACCGCCATCTTTATTCCTTCTAAAAATATTAAAACAAATTGATGCTCGTGTTCAATAAGTTTTTTCCATTACCCCCTTTTCCAGATAATTGGGCAATTTGGACATTAATCTCTGCTTTTTCAATTGCAGAAAACACGAAAACATAAGCAGGTTTATTCTGTACAGGAGGATTAACCCCTTCTTTAAAAGTAATAGTGGTTAATGAAACTGCTTGTAATATATACCGATCAAAAGTAATAGTAAGCCAGTCTTTATAAACTTTTTGCAATCTCCCTCTAACTGGAGATTAATCCGCAGTTTCTTTAAGCATAGAACAAGTCTTTTAATTCCTCTCCATATGAGCGTGGTGGTCTCCTTTTCCCCCCAATTCGGTAAGTATTTGGCTGTGCAGTACAATAAGACTTCCTTGACATATTTCTGCCTCTATTTCCAAAATCAAATTCCCTTCTGGGCGAAAATACCTTTTTGTCCAAAGACAAAGGTTTCATGCAGCTAAAATATTTAACTTTTCATCCAATTTTAATAATTTAGGCAGATTACTCCAAACAGACAACCAGGACCTTAAATACCACTTGCTCGACACAGGTATGCTAACCTTGAGTGAAAAATGGGCCAAATAGCCATTTACCTCATACAAAAATTTCATAGAAAGAATTGCACAATAGCGTCTTTTTTTTTTTTTTCTTATCCATCTCCGCAAAAGCCATAATAGCAGCAGAATAATTTGTGAGGATTTTTGAACCTCACTACTTGACGCTCTCATATTTGGGGTCATGGATGCCCATATCAACGGATAAACCGTAGGCACTCTTCCAATGAGGCACAATTTCTTGTGCTGTGCAATTTTAATATTTCAATCATCACAGAAACATGAAGTTGGTGAGATATCATATATATATGTTGGCAGCTAGGTTTTCTTCCATAGCCTCACCACTTTCCTTCATATATAGCAAATTCTTTTGCTATCCCAGGCACATTTGGCCTTTTTTTTTTTTTTTTTTTTTTCTTTTTCTTTTTTATTTATTTTGTGGTGTGCTTTCAAATGCAAATCACCATCAACAGGGTCTGCCTTCTGCAGCCCTAAATCAATTGGGATTTCATCCCATGAGACTTCTTCCGGCCCAAATCCTGGGTCCGGAGTTCCCAACTCCCAATTAGGCCCACAGCCATATTCAGATAATTAAACCCCTCAGGGCTTTTTTAGGAACCTTCTGGGTACTATGACCCTAGTCTCATAATAATTTGGAGAACTTTCTCCATATGCTCCATAATTAGTTCCACATAGTTTAATTATCTGGAGGACTTGCAATATCAGAGTCTTCAAAACCACGGGCCTCTCAGATTTTTTTTTTTGTTTTTTTTTTCATTTTCGGGAGCATTTCTCTCCGTGGTTATCATTTTTGGAAAACTAATTCGCTAACGGGTATATCTGCGGCCACCGGTATCGGAAACCGGCTCCGCACTAGCTTTCCCGTATATTTATTTTTCACCCCAGGAAGCACTTTACCCGCGAATTTTCTTTTACTTCATAATCTGTGCTATCCAGCACTTAACTTGACTCTGACTTGATTTAACATAAACTATTACTGCTGGACCTACCCAGCGTCCGCTAAAAACATCCCTACTTTGCTGCACTTACCTGCGGGGCCGTTCCGACCGCTGCGAGGAGCTGCTCCTTACTGCAGCTCCTCCTTCCGCCGTCAGCGTCGACGTAATGCCGTTTGCCAGCGTGAGGCGGGTTCTTCACGTAGTCACTCACGTGACTCCAAAGTAAAATGGTATATATACGTAGTACTTAATAGAAAATTATAATAATATAAACATATAAAAAAGAGAAAGAAAAAAAAAGTCTAAAGTTAAAATAAGATGTATATTTATATTTACTATTTACTTAATTCTAGGTTAGTCGGTTATAATTCATTATTAATTATCAATCAATGATCAATAATTAGTAGTCAACAGTCAACAATCAATAGTCAATAGTCAACAATTATTAGCTCTAATTGTTAACAATACCAGTGTGTTAGATTTAATATATGTTTATGTATGTTAATATATGTTAATTATTAGGTTAGTAGTATTACTATTCTAAATATTAGTATTCATGGAACAGTCTTCAATCCAAATCTCCTTGATTCTCCCATCCGTCTCCTTCTCCGTCTTCTTTGGATGAAATAAGTCCATAGTTTATTATAATCTTCAGCCAATCTTGAGAATGCAGTTTAATTGTTCCTTTAATTCAACTGTGAAGGTTTCATTCAATCTTCCTCGCTGGCCTTAATCCTTTGGACAAATTTCAATGCGTCTTCTGGGTTTTTGAAGTGATGCTCTTCCTAATTGTAAGTGACTCTCAGTGTTGCTGGGTATCTCAAAGTATACTTCAGATATTCACATGCCTCAGGATGCTTTTGGTTTCATTAAACGCATTCCGTTTCTTAGAGACCACTTCTGGATAGTTCGGTAGATACTGATTGAGTCTTCTTCGTATTTTAAGATTTCTGCTTTTTACACTTTTTTCATCATATCTTCCAAAACATAATCGTATTGGACTTTGACTATCATTTGTCTTGGAGGATCACCGTGCTTTGTATAACGTCTCATAACTCTGTGTGCTCGGCTATCAAAGGTTTTTCTTCCAAAGATAAAACCTTTTGTAATAAGATTGCAGTAAATTCTCGGGTATCTTGATTCTTTTCTCTCCCTTCTCGAATACCCACGATCCTTAGATTCTGCCTTCTCTGGCGTCCTTCCAGCTCAGTACACTTATCAGTAACTTTGGCCAGTAAGTCAGATAGTCGTTGACTTTCTTTGACGATAGTTTTCATAGTCTGAGTATTTGTTTGGACTGTTACCTCAAGGTCTTTTATGGTTTGTTGATTGTAACACCATTTCTTCCAGCACTGGTTCCATTTCTTTTTCCACTTTTGTTTCAATTTTTTTCATGCAGCTCTTCCATTATACTTGCAAATTTTTCAGTCACAACTTCAGTAATTTCCTTTCGGAGCTTCTCTGATAAATCCGTGGCCAAGAGATTAATTTCAGATTTTAACTCCTTCATCTCGATCTTAATTTTCTTTATTTCTTCCGTAAAGTTCATTTTTTCCAGTTCCACCTTTAATTCAGACTTCACTTCTTTCAGTTCTTTCTTTAATTCTGCCATTTCTTGCAAAAAAAAAATTTTTAAGTTCTTCCAGTTCCGATTTTTTTTTCCCCGATTTTTTGAACACATCTTCAAGGGACTGTGTCCTACCTGAGGCCGAGGCTTCAGTTAGGCCTTGTTCCTGTTCAGCCATTTTTTTTTAAAATCGGAGTCTGGGTCTCTCCGGTGGTGGGCTGCGCGGTGTTGTCATTACGGTCGCAGGGCTGATGACGTCACACACGGCAGCCGGTACAGAAGCAGCAGTTGCAGAAACAGCAGAAGCAGCAGGTAGGTTTTTTCAGCATTTTCTCCCCGGTTTTTTCCCGTTTCTTCACGGAGGTGGCTGGCGTTGCCTTCTACTCCTCCATAGCGCCACCGGAAGTCCTCGTAAATATAATAAAGAATCTCTTGCTTCCACGATTTAGTCTTTGAGCAGTGATTGTGAGCACATTGCATATCTCACAAACTGGGGGCTCGTCCGGGATCGCCACTCCGGCTGCTTGGTGGAGGCAAAGAAGGAAGGGAAGGTGCACCCTGCTGGTTTCAGCAGTCTCTGATCTCCTTGCTTGCCATCAGCGGTTTGAGCGAGTGCAATTCGGGCAACAGACTCAGGAAGCAAGAGGGAGTGTAAGGTGAATAAAGTGTAAGGTGAATAAATAAGGAATGGTCGAGCGATTCTTGTACACATGACCCAGGTAAGAAAACTGACTATTAAGTATTGCCTGGGCGACCGGGGTTTGTCGGACGGGAATAGTACGACAAGACCATTGGAAACCGGAACAGGAAAAGTAAGAGTCCGGGGGGAAACAGGACAAGGCAAGGTGAAGAGCCGCACATTCTGCCTGATAGTCCATTGGGGCGAATGTGGCAATCTTGGGGAGAAGGAAGCCCCGGGGGTAAAAGAAAGGAGAAGCACATGAAAGACCTGGGTGTCATGGTACACCAGTCATTGAAAGTAGGCATGCAGGTGCAGCAGGCTGTGAAGAAAGCGAATGGTATGTAGGCATTCATAGCAAAGGGATTTGAGTACAAGAGCAGGGAGGTTCTACTGCAGTTGTACAGGGTCTTGGTGAGGCCACACCTGGAATATTGCGTACAGTTTTGGTCTCCTAATCTGAGGAAAGACATTCTTGCCATAGAGGGAGTACAGAGAAGGTTTACCAGACTGATTCCTGGGATGGCACGACTTCCATATGAAGAAAGACTGGATAGACTCGGCTTGTACTCGCTGGAATTTAGAAGATTGAGGGGTGATCTCATAGAGACTTAAAAAAATTCTTAAGGGGTTGGACAGGCTAAATGCAGGAATATTGTTCCCGATGTTGGGGAAATCCAGAACAAGGGGGTCACAGTTTAAGGATAAGGGGAAGTCTTTTAGGACAGAGATGAGGAAAAATTCACACAGTGGTGAATCTGTGGGAATTCTCTCCCACAAAGTAGTTGAGGCCAGTTCGTTGGCCATATTTAAGAGGGAGTTCGATGTGGCCCTTGTGGCTGAAGGGATCAGGGGGTATGGAGAGAAGGCAGGTACAGGATACTGAGTTGGATGATCAGCCATGATCATATTGAATGGCGGTGCAGGTTTGAAGGGCCGAATGGCCTGCTCCTGCACCTAATTTCTATGTTTCTATGTTTCTATGAAAAATATTGAGTTGTTTCAAACAATCTCATTGAAGTAAGAATGGAACTAATGTGATGTGTGTGTAAAAACCGGTTTTGTATGAATGAGGAAGTTTGTATATGTGATAGGTTTGTTTGCTGTAGGCCACATGCTGTAAGGGTAGGTGTGTGTGTTCCTTTAAAAAATTGTAAGCAATGGGGAAGGTTACGAACAGCTGTAAGGTAACGGACGACGCTTTGTATCATCGCAACTTAAAAGGGGAAAGTTGGAAAATGTAGGTTGCCTGGCTTTGTTGATTTCTTTTCAGTAAAGTTAATTTGGAAAATTGTTAGTCGTATGTATTTAAACTAGGAATTGGAATTTGGGAATTGTAGGGAGAATGGTTTGAACAAAATTAGAAATAAGTTCATTGCTGAACAATAAGCAGCTTTTATGGTTTGTTTGGATAAACATTCTGGTTGGAGAAGGGTAATAAATTAATGGGGCCCTGGGGAAACAAAAAAAAAGGAGTTGGCAGACAATGATGTCAATAATGGGAAGTTTATATACTTCAGAAGAAAGACAGATGGTCAGACAAGCAGGAATAAAGATCTGGGAAAAGGGTTGCAGGCTCCGGGGGTAGCAGCAGACGCAGGTCAGCAGTTACTAAAGGTTAATTTCGTAACCAAGTCATGGTCAGATATTAGAAAGAAACTGGAAAAATTGGAGGATTGGAATGTCAAACCATTAAATCAATTGTTAACAGAGGCTCAGAAAGTATGTGTATGATGGGATGAGGAAAAACAGAAGGGAAAGGCAAAAATGATGTTGCAGGCAGTGCAGCAAGGGGTAAAGAAGAAGGGAGATGAAGGTGATAGAAGACCGGGTGCTCATGGAGACCGGGGAAGGGGAAGAGGCAGAGACAGAGGACGAAGAAGAGGTGAATGGAGGGAGAGGGTATGGTATTTATGGTATTTATGGTAATTCAGGAGCAGAGAGATCAAGTGGAACTAAGGTACCAGAAGAAATTGGATTGGGTGAAAAACAAGTCAGAATCTCGGGGGTAGGGGGGAAAGTGATGACTGCCCCCGAGGTAGAAGGGGTGGTGGTAAAATATGAGGATCGAGAAGTCAGTGGAAGATTTTAAAAGGAAGGTGAATAAATTTGCAAAGGAGGATAAACTATCTGAGAAGTAAGACATTGAGTTTAGAATGAGAAAGAAGGCGGATCAGAAAGGATTAAAGTGGGAAGCAGAGGGATAAATTAATGAGACTGCTTTAGAAAGAAAGGGCGTGAAAAAGGAAAGACAATCTTGTCAGCAACAACAGACCTGGTTGAAAAGTCTGAAATAAGTGATGCACCGACACACAGTGAGTCCTATGACAGAGCCAAACAGGGGCCAGAGATTCAATGCCAATAATAAATGTATTTGGGAGAGTTTCTCAAATGCCCTATCAGGAGTGAAATAAATCTGGATATAAGCCCAGACAAGGCTAGTAAGGAGATAGGTAATGGATAAGGTGTGTTGGGGATGTGAACAGGTACGATAATCAGGAAATAATAATAATATTAAGATAATAGTGAACATAGCTATGGTAAGAACATTAAGAAGAGTATTAAATACACCTAGGCTAGGATGCGGCAGCGTTTTTTAAATACTAGCGCCGTGTTTTTTAATCAGATGTTGTAGCAGATTTGGAAGGTGTTGATATAGTATGTGGATGATTTTTGTTGGTTTGTTCCACAAGTGAGGAGCAATGTGAGAGAGAGACATTGTAATTATCTTGGAAAAGATGGCACAGGAGGTCATGATGTATCAAGGAAGAAGTTTTTTGTTTTGTCAGCAGCAGGTAGAATATTTTGGACGAGTAATATCTAAAGAAGTAAAAGTATAGCGCAGGATCAAATTGGAAGCTTGCCTGCAATCTTGCTTAGCTCAATTGGCAGAAATTAAGGCTTTAAGAGCAGCATATGTACATGGAGTCTGACACAGGTTTGGAGCAGAAGGGAAACAGAAAGGCTTTGAGAAAAGCAACGGAGACCCCATGCAAAGTTAGCAGTGTCCCCCTATGAAATGTTGTTTGGGTTACCTCATTTGGGAAAGATAGAAGGAATACCCACCATAGAGGGCAGTGATGTATTCTTAAGGAACTATTTACTGGCAGTATCTCGTTCCCTTACAGAATTAAAAGCTAAAGGACTATTGGCTCAAAGCCCACCACTCGACTTTCCAATACATGCTGTAAAGGCCGCGACTGGTACTGGTCAAGAATTGGAAGGAGGAGAAACTCCAGCCCAGGTGGACCGGCCCATACCTAGTATTACTGACAACCGAGACAGCAGTACGAACAAAAGAAAAAGGGTGGACCCACACAATCCGGGTTAAAGGACCCGTTGATCCACCCGCTCCTGATAAGGAGGAACAGTGGATGGTGAAGCCAGGGAATAAGCCCCTAACATTAACTTTAAAAAAAGAAAAATTGAATGCATAACTGACAGTATGAAAGGAGCAGTTGTGGTATTGTTTACTCTGCATGTAATTATGGTAAAAAGTATTAATAACTGTGATAAATGTTATCATCCTATCAGATACAGAGGGCGGACAACCAGATCATTTACCTATCATTCCCATGTGAACGATGCTTCCTATAACCTGAGGACTAGAACAATTTGTGAAGAGGGGGGAAAGAGGTATTTTATGGTAGGGAATAGGGGATATGTAGAGAGGTTTGGGTACGCTACCTGCCCAAAGGGAGAGAGATGTGTTTGTATAACCAGGACAGGACGGTTAGGTTTCCCTTTTCAGGCCTTAAGATGGACATTAGATAAAATAAAGGAGGAAGTAATAACAAAGTTAACGGAAGTAGTAGTCACCAAGCCTCCCCCTCCCCCACCTACTCAGCCTCAATTGCACCAGACACTGTACGAAGAAATAAAGAAGCAGATTGAGATCCCTGAAGGAGGAAAAAACCTGTTTGTGGACTTGGCCACAAATAGCTGGAACCCTGAATGTGACTAACTGTTGGGTCTGTGGCGGACCACTGATGAGCTCACGTTGGCCGTGGAGAGGATCCATTGTTGAAGTATGGGACCTGATGGAGTGGAACCTGACAGTTGGACAAGACCGAGATCCCCAGGCATGGGTCCTGACAGACGCTCCGGTTGGGACTGAGTGTATCGCTAGGCCCTGGGCAAAGGATGCCATCCTAGTAGGCAGCAGCCCCTGCCAGCGCATCGTCACCCAGTGGCCAAATCAGTCCCGAGTGTGGTGGCCAGAGGAGCCTAAATGGTATCTAACTAAGAAATACTGGAGAAACTGCACTATCTGGATGAAGACCGACGGAATGGAATCAACTGGACTATGGAACTGCCCCGGGAACAACCCTTATCAAGGAATCCCGGTGTTGCGAGACATATGGAACAAGGTTACCTCTAGTGGACCGGCCCCTGAAGGACTGTTATGGATATGCGGACACAAGGCATACTCGGTGTTACCGACAAATTGGAGCGGAACTTGCTTTATTGGACTGGTACAACCGGGATTTTTCCTGTTAAACACCGAAGAAGGGCGGTCGCTAGGAACATCTGTATTTGACGACCTATATCGGAAGAAGAGGAAAATAGACATTGGAGAATGGGAAGATGATGAATGGCCACCCGCAAGAATTCATCTCATACTATGGACCAGCCACCTGTGCACAGGATGGATCCTGGGGCTACCGAACCCCGGTATACATGTTAAACTGGATCATAAGATTTCAGGCAGTACTGGAGGTAATTATCAACCAAACTGCGGGGGCACTGGAGATGCTGGCAAAGCAGCAGACGTAGATGAGAGCAGCAATATACCAGAACCGGTTTGGCCCTAGATTACCTCCTGGCAGAAGAAGGAGGGGTATGCGGGAAAATTCAACCTCTCTAATTGCTGTTTAACATCGATGACAACGGACAGGCAGTGATGGACATATCAGAAGGAATCCGTAAGTTGGCACATGTTCCAATACAGAAGTGGAATTCGATTATGGGAACCCGATGGTGGGATTCCATTCTCGGAGGAACATGGTGGAGAACGGTGGGACTTGTGTTTCTATGTGCAGAGGCTGGACTGATCTTTATCCCCTGTTGCATCCCTTGTTTTAGGGAACTTATTACAAGGAGTATAAGTCAGATGCAGGCTGTAGTCAGGCCTATGGGAGAGAAAGGGGAAATACAGAAAATAATGATAATGCGACCAGGGAAGGTCCAGGATCCACAGGAAAAGGAGATTAGGACAATGTATCGTCAATTCGAACTGAAGGAGCTTGAAATTGAGGTTTAATCAATAGATGCGTAGCAAAAGAAAAAGGGAGGATTGTGAGGGATAAAGTGATTAAACCCCACTATTGTAAGGTTCAAACCGATAGGGGCCAGGGAGAGGGTTCTGACACAGCTGTGTATAAACGTTACCAGACCCATCCTTGAGAAAGAAGTAATAGCATTGTATAGCGGTAGAAGGGAGTGATGTAGAGAGCTCCCTATCAGTAGAATGGGGTGATAGATGGGACCCTTGTCACTATAGCTTAGCTTTAGTGCTGATATAGGAGGACTAAGAGAGTTCACTTGGAGGTGAGTAAAACATAGGATAGGTTCATGTGAACTACCTGAGCATGCTTAATAAAATAAATGAAATATTACACACACCCTGGTCAAGAAACTGCTCATTACCATGAACATGCGATGTATGATGTGGGAGGTACTGGGGGAAGTACCTACAGGTTGTCCACCTCAGTGTCTGATTGGAGCGGGTCCAAGGAGGGGGGGTTGGATGTAGAATTGTGTGTATAAAGTTGGATGACTTTTCTGACTTCGGTGTGTCTCAACTTGGAGAGGCACCCGACTCTGCAGACTCGTAAATATAATAAAGAATCTCTTGCTTCCATGATTTAGTCTTTGAGCAGTGATTGTATATCTCACAAACTGGGGGCTCATCCGGGATCGCCAATCCGGCTGCTTGGTGGAGGCAAAGAAGGAAGGGAAGGTGCACCCTGCTGATTTCAGCAGTCTCTGATCTCCTTGCTTGCCATCAGCGGTTTGAGCGAGTGCAATTCGGGCAACAGACTCAGGAAGCAAGAGGGAGTGTAAGGTGAATAAAGTGTAAGGTGAATAAATAAGGAATGGTCGAGCGATTCTTGTACAGACCCATGTAAGAAAACTGACTTTAAGTATTGCCTGGGCGACCGGGGTTTGTCGGACGGGAATAGTACTACAAGACCATTGGAAACCGGAACATGAAAAGTAAAGTCCGGGGGGAAACAGACAAGGCAAGGTGAAGAGCCGCAACATTCTGCCTGATAGTCCATTGGGGCGAATGTGGCAATCTTGGGGAGAAGGAAGCCCACGGGGGTAAAAGAAAGGAGAAGCACATGAAAGACCTGGGTGTCATGGTACACCAGTCATTGAAAGTAGGCATGCAGGTGCAGAAGGCTGTGAAAAAGCGAAATGGTAATGTAGGCATTCATAGCAAAGGATTTGAGTACAAGAGCAGGGAGGTTCTACTGCAGTTGTACAGGGTCTTGGTGAGGCCACACCTGGAGTATTGCGTATTTTGGTCTCCTAATCTGAGGAAAGACATTCTTGCCATAGAGGGAGTACAGAGAAGGTTTACCAGACTGATTCCTGGATGGCACACTTCCATATGAAGAAAGACTTTTGGCTTGTACTCGCTGGAATTTAGAGGCACCCGACTCTGCAGACTCGTAAATATAATAAAGAATCTCTTGCTTCCACGATTTAGTCTTTGAGCAGTGATTGTGAGCACATTGCATATCTCACACCTTCTTAGAAAATGTCTCCAGACCTGCTATGATGACAACATTATAGACAGGACACAGAGTGTGGAGTAACTCAGCGGGTCAGCAGCATCTGTGGATGAGAAGGAATGGTGTGACGTTTCACAGAGAGGCTGGAGTAAATCAGTTGGACAGGCAGCATCCGTTAGAGAGGAAGGAATGGGTGGTGTTTCGGGTCGAGACCCCTCTTCAGACTGAGTACAGTCTGTGATGTTCAGTGAGAACATTATGTTCGGCTGCTCTGTAAATGTATCTTATTCCCCTCTCTGTTTAAATTAACAAATTCCCCAATCCCACTCTATCCAGGCCTTTCATTATTATGTCCCCCCTCATTCTTCTAAAACTCCCAGGAGTCTTTGTACGCTCCTCATACAGGGGGCTGCCAACATTGGGTGTGAGTTGGGAGTGAGAAATTGCGAGACAAAGCCCGAAGGGAGACGTAGCGACCGGTGGTGGTTGGGTGTATTGGGGTGCATTGGGGGTAACCAGTGAGGGAAGTGGAGCAACGAGTGGGGGGAGGGTGTGGAAGAAGGGTGTGTCCCCCTCCCAAGGTATGAACTTTTTGAAATTTGTGTATTAAAATTCATGTTTTAGTGCTTTGCAGAAGTATGATTTCAATGTTTTTTCTGTATGAAAGTATTTTTTAAGAAGGTAACTTTTTAAGGGGTACTTTTCCACACAAAGGTGGTGGGTGTTTTGGAACAAGCTGGCCAGAGGAGGTAGTTGAGGCAGGCCACTATATCCCAAATTAAGAAACAGTTTAGACGGTTACATGGATAGGACAGGTTTGGAGGTTATGGACCAAAAGCAGGTATCGTAGCTGGGACATGTTGGGGGTGTAGGCAAAGTTGACGCTGAAGGCCTGTTTTCACACTGTATCACTCTATGACCTCATTATACCTCCACCATGCTGAATGCAAAAATCAAGTGATTGAGTTTTATGCCCATATATCAAGCATAAGAAAACGTAGAAAATAGGTGCAGGAGAGGCCATCGGCCCTTTCGATCCAGCACTGCTATTCAATATGGATCATGGCTATTGATCTAGAATCAGTACCTCCATTCTGTTTTTTCCCCATATCCTAGATTTCCGGTGGCTAAATGTAACTCTTTGAAAACATCCAGTGAATTGGCCTTGCACTGCCTTCTGGGGCAGAGAATTCCACTCGGATTCACACTCTCTGGGTGAAGAAAGTCTTGTCCTCATCTCAGTCTTTAACTGCCCCCCCCCCCCCTTTATTCTTAAACTGTGACCCTCTGGTTCTGGAACTCCCCCAACCATCGGGAACTTTTTCCTTGCTAGTTACAGTAACGTCGGGGGGAAAATCTAGCAGGCAAGCAGGATGCTTTCTCAACCACCCCCAATTTGAAGTCCACTATCTTCACCGTTTCTACCCAGTGGCCTGGTACTTTACTTCCAGAGCCAATGGTTGTCCTCCAGGGTGCACCGAGCCACAGGCCTGATCATGCCGATCACCTGGGCGAATTTGGCACAGAGACTCTCACGGCAGCGGCGCAACGCTTCCGACGCCTTGCACTGAGGCTGCTCCATGGCCGGAGCTGCAGTGAGCAACTCGCCAGCCCGGAAAACACTCGCCAGCCCCGCTCCCCGTCTGCATCTGTCCCTGTCGCTGCTTCTGCTTCCAACTCCCATGGCCCATGCAGTTGATATGAATTTTGACATTTTCATTGATCACAGAATTTCTCATCACAGAAATTTGTGATCAGCGTGAAAATTTGGGGAAATGTGTGATCCTCACGCTCAGTGCATGGGGGTTGGCAGCCCTGCCTCTCTATCCCCCTCTCTCCCCACTCACACCCCTCTCTCTAACTCCCTCGCCACCTCTTTCTCTCCCTGCTCTCTCTCCCCTCTCTCTCTCCTTCTTCCGCTCTCTCTCCTCCTCACCCCTCTGTCTCCCCCCTCTCTCCCCCTCTATCTCTCCCCTCCACCTCATCTTCTCCTCTCTTCTCTCTCCCTCTCTGTCTCTCCCTCTCTCTCACTCTCTCCTTCCCTCTCACTCTCTCCCTTCCTCTCTCTGCCCCCCTCTCTCGCTCTCCTTTCCCTCTCTCTCCCCCTTCTCTTCTACCTCTCCCCTCCCTCCCCCTCTCCTCCCTCTCTCTTCTCCCTCTCTCTTACCCCCTCTCTCCCACCTCACTCTCCCCCCCCCCTCTCTCTTGTCCCTCTTCCTCTCTCCCCTTCCCGTCTCTTTCCCCTATTCCCCTAACTCTCTCTCCCCTCCTCTTTCCACTAACAATCTCTCCCCCACTGCTCACTAACTCTCTCTTCCCCTCTCTCCTCTCTCTCCCTCTTTTTCTCTCTCTCCTCTCTCCTCTCTCTCTCCCCTCACTTCCCCCTCTCCCATCTCCCCTCTCTCTATCTCTTTCTCCCTCCTCTTATCTCCCCTCTATTCTCTCCCTGATCCACACACTCTACCCTCTTCCTCTCTCTCTCTCTCTCTCCTCTCTCTCTCTCTTTCTCTCTCTTCCCCCACCCTCATCTCTCCTCCTCTCACATCCTCTCTCACCCGCCTCAGTTCTCTCTCCCGCCTCACTCCTCACCCTTGCTCCTCACCCCCACTCTCTTTCTCCTCTGTCTATACCTATTAACTTTGCCCCTCATCTCCCTCTCTTTCCCCCGTTTTTCTTTCCCCTTTCCCTCTTCCCCACTCTCTCTCTCTTCGCTCCCCCACTCACTCATTCTCTCCTACCCCTCATCCTCCCTCTCCTCCCCCTCTCATCTCTCCCTCTTTCTTCCATCGCACACTCCCCCCCTCACCCACCTCTCTCTCTCCTCTCCCCCCGCTCCCATCTCCCTCCTCTCTCTCTCGCCATTCTCTCCCCATTCTCCCCCCCTTCTGTCTCTCCCCCTCTCTCTCCTCTCAGCCCCTCTCTCTCACCCCACTCGTCTTCCTTCCCTTCTCTCTCTCTCTAACTCCTTTGAGATGTCTGTCCCTTCGGCACAGAGGACTCTCGCGGCTGCGGCGCAACGCTCTCCGGACGCCTCCGATCGGCCCGGGACCTCTGCCTGATGTATTGCTTCATGGCCGGATCTGTAGCGGAGCGACTATCACATGCCCCAGCAGACACTCGCCAGCCCCGGCTATTCCACATCATCTGTCCCCGGCAAACACTCGCCCGCCGCGCTCCCCGCATCAGTTCCCGCCGCTACATCTGGCTTCCACCCCTTCCCCTCAGGCCCCTTGCTCTCCAGCACCCGTGGACCATGCTGTTTATCTGAGTTTTGACATTTGGATTGCACAGGAGCTCAGGACCTCAGCTTTTGATCATTCATTCCCTGTCACCCAAGAATGGTCTCCTTGTTACTGTCAGTACATATTTTCGACACAAACAACCGGCACCTCTGGGCTATATATTTTAAGTTTGAGATGCATCTTTCGACAAAGGTTCATACTGGCAATTGTCTCCGGTAAGAGAGTTTCTCAAATGCGTGATTCTTCACGCTCAAAGCGGAGAGAGTTTGGCAGCCCTGTCTCTCTCTCTCTCCCCCCCCCGCCCCTCCTCCTCTCCTCCCCTCTCTCTCTCTCTCTCTCATCCCCACTTCTCATCTCTCAAATCACTTCCATTAACAGACACATGAGAAGGTTTCCTCTCTACTATCTATCTTTCTCTCATCTACTCTCTCTCATCGCTCTCCACTCACTGCCCATCCGACAATATCTATCTCTCTCTACTTTCGAGAGAGAGCTAGATTAGAGCTTCATATAAAGATAGCGGAGTCCAGGGGACATGGGGGAGAAAGCAGGAACGGGTACTGATTGTATTGCAGCCATATCAACATGTGTAAATATAACATCTACATAACACGCAATTTAAAGATTCATCTTTAATCCACATACAGGCTTAACAGCATGTTAGTAGTCACTTCATCCTGGTCTGCTACCGAACTGCATAGCACAGGCCGCCCAATGGGGAAAACATTTCATAGAAATATAAATAAATAATAATAAATGGGTCACGTGGTCCTGAGTAACATACAATTCGGGGAGAGTTTCCTTTCACAGCATGTGGGGAGTTCTAGCCAGGGGTAACCGTTTGCAAGTGGGAAGGAGCGTTGAGAAGGAGAAGGGTCGGGTTCATGCCAGTAACATGAACTCACCGCTCGCGCGGCCGCTCACGGCGCGGAGCCACCACATTGTGGCCTGTGGAGGGAAAGCAGCTCGCGTGGATACCAGCGGCCTCCATCACCGAGACAGCGAACCGAACTGCCATCACAGCGCCTTTCTGCGGCCCGCTCACCGCTGGCAGTGCTCTCCGTCTGAACAGTGCGGGGAACCAGCCTCAAGAACAAATATCATAGAGCAAAGGGGGTCATCGGGTGATGGATAACATCACAGCGGGCGGTGGAGCTTACTCCTGTGTCAGCGCCAAACAAGGGAATCAATTGATGGTTACTACCCACTGACATGCAGTTATATCCACCGCCGCTTGTCCGGTTATCCATGCGCACCGCTTGACCGAACCGCCTTGACTTGGATGATCCCGACCCCCTCCTTCTCAACGCTCCTGCCCACGCCGGGCAACATTAACCCCTGGACACACTACCCACACGCTCTGAAAGGAACTCCTCCCCCTTCCCCCCAGGCAGCGCTGTCCTTTTACAGCCGCTTTCCCATCAGCTGCTAGCGATGAGGGATAACTTGCTCTTAATCCAGTAACAGCACACCGTTCGTGATGTAGCTGAACTAAGGTATAACAAAGTATATCTTTTCTTGGCCTAACAACCTAACCTTCGGCTCCAAGAGCAGGTACATTTTCTAGTATTTTACAAAAATTTTTGAAGATTTTAATTATCAAGTCTCATTCATTGAATGTGAATCAAAGGCTGAACATCCCCAATCAGTACCCCTTTCCTGCCTTCGCCCCACATACCCCTGACTCCGCTATTTTAAGAGAGCCCTATCTAGCTTCTCTCTTGAAAGCTTCCAGAGAACCGCCTCCACCGCCCTCTGAGGCATGCATTCCACAGACTCACCATTCTCTGTGAAAAGAGTTTCCTGCGTCTCCGTTCTAAATGGCTTACTCCTTGCATCCGGTATTAAGGGTTCAGTATTGGATGTGACTAGAGAACTGCTGGCAAACAGGAAGCAAAGAGTAGGAAGTATAAACGGGTCCTTTTCACACTGGTCAGGCAGTAACTAGTGGGTGTACCGTGCAAGGGCTCATTCTGAACCCCAGCAATTTACAATCTATATTAATGACTGGATGAGGGAAATTGAGGCAATATCTCCAATTTTATTGCGGATGACACTAAGCTGGGGGGCAGTGTTCGCTGTGAGGAGGATGCTAGGAAGACTGCAAGGTGACTTGGATAGGCTGGGTGAGTGGGCAAATGTTGGCAGATGCAGTAATAAATGTGGATAAATGTGAGGTAACCACTTTGTGTGGCAAAAACACGGAAAGCAGACTATTATTTAAATGTGCCGATTAGGAAAAGGGAGAATGCACGCGGAGACCTGGTGTCATGGTACACCAGTCAATGAAAGTAGCCATAGCAGGTGCAGCAGGCAGTGAAAAAAGCGAATGGTATGTTACTTTCACATAAGCAAAAGGATTTTGAGTTAACAGGAGCAGGGAGGTTCTACTTCAGTTTGTACAGAGGTCTTGGTGAGACCACACCTGGAGTATTGCGTGCAGTTTTTTGTCCTCCAAATCTGAGGAAGGACATTATTGGCCATAGAGGGAGTGGCAGAGAAGGTTTCACCAGGCCTGATTCCTGGGGATGTCAGTACTGTCTATGAAGAAAAGACTGATAGACCTCTGGTTTATTAAACTTCTCTGAATTAGGAATTAAGAGGGAATCTTATAGAAACTTACAAAATCTTAAGGGGTTGGACAGGGCCTAGATGCAGGAAGATGTTCCCGATGTTGGGGAAGTCCAGGACAAGGGGTCACAAGCTTAATGATAAGGGGAAATCTTTAAGAACCGAGATGAGAAAGACTTTTTATTTCTTCAACACAGAGAGTGGTGAGTCACTGGAACTCTCTGCCACAGAGGTAGTTGAGGCCAGTTCATTGGCTATTTTAAGAGTGAGTTTGGATGTGGCCCTTGTGGCTAAGGATCAGAGGTATGGAGAGAAGGCAGTACGGGAAACTAGTTGAAGATCGCCATGATCATATTGAATGTTCGGTGCAGGCAATACAATCTCTCTATG